>SJYA01002968.1:86751-176517 GCA_006410615.1 Neotragus moschatus
CTTTCTCTCTCTCATGGTTTGGGGGTGGGGGGGGGGGTGATATTAGTCCATCAGATTGACTCATCTTCATCTCCCTAGCTTTGAAAGCAGGTCTGTAATCATGAAGACTGAAGGAGTCCTTCCTCTTAACATCAACATTAATATAAACCATTTTTTCACTCATTCAACAACACTATTTATTATGAAGCAGCAGCAAAAAGTGGCAGGACCTTCAACACCTCTTAGAAGGGTGTTCATAATGTCCAGAAGCAGCATATGACTTAGTACAATGACTTCTGTCAATCACTTGGTCCCACATTTCCCTGCAGGTGACCCTACTCATGAGAAAGAGTATTCGGGCTTAAGGCCTTCAGAAGGAGACAATAAAGGGCTTAAAATGCTGAACAGTTTTTAAAATGTTATTTAAATATTACTTCTGAAAGCTCTAGATACACATTCCCAAGGAAAGACCTCTTAAATTCTTGAAAAAGTATCAGTCACTAGCACTTCCAGGTACAGATTTGTGATATCATCTCTCTTTGAGTTTCAAAAATAGCAATGTCTGCTTTGTCAGTGCTACAGCTTTCTGAAAGTGAAAACTCACCCTAACGTGTCTAGAAAACGGCAATCTATCTTCTCCATTTGGAGTGGCCATGTTTTATTCTTGCTGTCTTTTGCTATCAATATGCGATATTCCTTACCAACAACTAAAGTTCTGTACCTCCAAATATTTCCAATGTCTCATTGAAATACCATGATCCAGGCTCTGCAAATAAATAAATAGTCATTACCCAATCTCTGAAACGTCCGAGGATCTGTCTTCAAATCCTGGGAGCCTCAGATAGATTTCGGCTTCTTTCAGAGACAGCTGTCAATGGAGCATGATCTATTTGAAACAGCTCAGAAAATGTTGCAACCAGAAATTTCTCAACTCAAGGCAGATTAATCATGCCTTGAAACACAACACATGCTACCCAGACAACCTTGTTAGGTGAGTTCTTAGCCTGTGATGAAAAAGAGAGTTGTAATGGACCAAAGTCCCTGCTTCTGCCAAGTAGTGCCTGAGTAGTGTGTTTCCAGGGATAAATGGATTGAGAACTTCTCAGCAGAATATAGACTGTCCATTCAGAAAATAATTTTCACCCAAGGATGGTTGCAATGTCCCAGTCATATAAGCATCTCTGTAAACTACCTAATCTCCCGCATCATCCCAACTATAATACCTGTAATTCTATTTATTTCCAATTATTGCTTTAGCTTTCCTTTTCTTCTTGTTCAGTCACTAAATTGTGTCTGACTCTTTGCAACTCCATGGACCATAGCCTACCAGGCTCATCTGTCCATGGAGTTTTCCAAGAAAGCATACTAGAGTGGGTTACCATTCCCTTCTCCAGGGGATCTTCCCAGACTAGAGATTGAACATGCATTTCCCATATTGGCATGGGGATTTTATACCACTGCACCCCTGGGGGAGCCCCCAAATTTTCTTTACCTTGTTCTATAAATTGCATATTAGGATTGGCAGGTAACACAGAAAATGTTGTTTCCAATCCTTCCAGCTGAACCCTATAAAAACAGTATCTGATTCAAGATTTCCAGCTGGCTAAAGGAAACAAACAAAACAAAAGACAGAAAAAAAAAAAAAAGCTTTTTCTCTTACTCTCTAATCAGTCATTCCCACTAAGTAAGAAGCTCCTGTGTCTACACTGGGTAGAGGAGGCCTGGTGTTCAGTTCAGTCCAGTCTCTCAGTTATGTCGGATTCTTTGAGACCCCATGGACTACAGCTTGCCAGGCGTCTCTATCCATCACCAACTCCTGGAGCTTGCTCAAACTCATGTCCGTCCAGTCAGTGATGCCATCCAACCATCTCATCTTCTGTTGTGCCCTTCTCCTCCTGCCTTCAATCTTTCCCAACATCAGGGTTTTTTTCCAGTGATTCAGTCCTTCGCATCAGGTGGCCAAAATATTGGAGCTTCAGTTTCAACATCAGTCCTTCCAATGAATATTCAGGACTGATTTCCTTTACTATGTGTTAGATAGGGGCTTAATAAGGGCTTTTTAAATTTTATAGGGACTTGGTGTTAGATAACCTATAAAAATTTTAGAATGGCACGTTGTATTTTCTACTTTCATACTTGCAAGAATACAGTTTTAATTTGTCTAAAAAAACTAACCAAACTTCTAAAAAGACCCAAAATTAACATTTTACAAACATTACGAGTCATCTGAAGAGGAAAAAGAGTATTTTTGTTAGTTTGTGAATTTTCATCACTGAGTCAGGAATATCTGTTTCCACTCAGCATATAGGAGATACTGTCAACATCCTGTCTCAAAATTTCGGTCAGGAAGCCAGAACTCAGTGGCATGAAACTAATTTAAATATCTTCAGATTTTTTAGGATTGTATCAATTTTTAATTGGATTGGAGTTGATTTGATTCAAAATTGAAGTTGGAATTGATTTTGCTTCTGTGACTCTGTTTCAGCAGTTTAAATTATTTAGAGATTTACTTGATTTATTAGAAAGACTTTTGTGTCCCTATATTTTTAACAGGAAATTACACTTCAAGCAATGCATTCTACTAACATGTCATTTTGAGTCTCAGAATGAAAAACAAAACCAACTGGAATGATAGTATACACGTTGGCAATACATAAACAACTGGAATCCAGTCTAGGCTAGACAATCAGATTATTCTTGAGCAAAAGAAATGGGAAGGTGAAGTTTTCAAGTATTGCACAGTTGACGTTGGATATATTATCAAAAATTTTCTGCAGTGCATCCTCGGCAAAGGAAATCCATACCATTCTGGTTGAACTTACCATTCTGGAAAGCTTTTAGAGTGAGTGACTTATTCATCCATATAAGGGGTATCTGTTGTTTTGCTATTATCTCATGTAATCTCTGTCTCTGATATTCACTCTCACATATTCACCCTCCATTTTATCCAAAAACGCTGCAACATAATATTGTATATAAGGTTTTCACATGGTATTTTATAATAAATCTCATCTGTTTCCTACTTTTCTTACTCTACACTATGTTTGGTGAAGGGGACTGATTATTATGTAGAGTTAAAACACTTGCTTGCTTTGTACCATGAAGTGAAACCACCTAGGATTTTGCAAACCCCAAATATCTCTTCTTTAAATTTTATGTGCTGTGTGCTTAGTCGCTCAGTTGTGTCCAACTCTTTGCGACCCCATGGACTGTAGCCTGCCAGGCTCCTCTGTCCATGGGGATTCTCCAGGCAAGAATACTGGAGTGGGTTACCATGTCCTCCTCCAGTTAAATTTTATAGGGGCTTTTTTATAAACAACTTTTGTTTTCATGATTGCCATTCTGGCAGGTGTGAGGTGACAGGTCATTGGATAATAGTTTTGATTAGCTTTTCTCTGATGGTTAGCTACATTGAGCATCTTTTCATGTGCCTGTTGGCCATCAATGTCTTCTTTGAAAAAATGTCTATTTAGGTCTTCTGCTTTTTTTTTTTTCTTCACCACACAGCGTACAGGATCTTAGTTCCCTGACCAGGGATTGAACCTGTGTTCCCTGCAGTGGAAGCGTAGCATCCTAATCACTAGACTGCTAGATAATTCACCTACTAAAAAAAATTTTTTTTCTGATGTTGAGTTGTATGAGCTGTTCATGTATTTTGGATATTAATGTCTTACTGATATATCATTTGCAAATATGTTCTCCCATTCAAACCTATGGTAACTGTCTCTTCTTTGCCCATTTTTATCCCATTTCTTCTTTCCTAGCTTAAAGTGCAGCCAGTCAGGGAATTTCTAGATCTTTAGCTTTCCAGGTGAAGTTGGATACCAGGCTGTTCTTTCCCAAACGGTAGGGTATATACCTTGAAAGTGGAAGAAAGTGTTAGTCACTCAGTCCTGTCCGACTCTTTGTGACCCCATGGACGGTAGCCAGCCAGACTTCTCTGTCCATGGGCTTCTCCAGGCAAGAATACTGGAGTGGGTTGCCATTTCCTTCTCCAGGGGATCTTCCCAACTCAGGGATCAAACCTTGGTCTCCTGCATTGAGGCAGATTCTTTACTGTCTGAGTCACCAGAGAATACCTTACACTCTCCAAGTTGCTCTGTTGAAATCCCTTCCTTGGTCCTGAATTGAGAGGCAGGCACTCACATCTCTGCTCCTTGGAGGAGGGAGAATGTGTAGGGAAAAGAAGAGGTAGAATTCACAGCATAGCAATAGATTTCTCCAAATACCCTCTCCTGAAACCCACAGTTCCTGACATTTTCACATCCTTGATATCTTTGTTGGAGGAAGTCATTGAGAGGAAATCACTGTTGCTTGACCCATGAGCTGGATCTGGGTAACCAGAGGCTCCTCACCCATGCCTCTGTCCTTGGAACATGTCCTCTGCTTGTTCTTTCTGAATTAGAAGCTGCCCCAAAGACATAGCTTTGAGATAGTAAGTTTGTTTGTTTGTTTCACTTTTCATTTATATTGGAGTATTGTTGATTAACAATGTTGTGTTCGTTTCAGGTGAGCCACAAAGTGATTCATTCACATATGTACATAGTAAGCTGCTCTTGGGGCCATCTGGGCTATGTATGTGACTGAACCCAGGTAAAATTGCTATGTAAACTTTTAAGATTCTAGTGGACAGGTGCAGAGATAACCTGTCTTGTGGCCGTCCAAGACAAGCCTCCTAAATAAGTTCCTTTGCTTATCAAACTCTGTCATCTGCCAATCTGAAGAGACCTGCCTCTTTCTTCAGTCTCTCCTTATTCTTAATGTATGGGCCCAGTTTATGAACCAACAGTGTATGAGAATCAAAGAAACATTTTCTCTTACCTTTGCTGTTATTCTTGCATAGGAGATTGCCCTTCACTTTGGCATACTGTTTTTATTGCACTGAGTCTCAGTAGAATTTTCCCTGTTATCTCCCTCAAGAGCTGCTACAAATCTAAAAATTGACTGGTTAATTTTAGCCCAGTGAAACCCACTTTGGACTTTTGACCTTCAGAACTATAAGATAATAATTTTGTGCTGTGTTGTTCCTGGTGTCCAGCAACAGAAAATTAACACTATCTATCCATTTGTCATATGTTCCTCCCTTTAGATTCTGAGCTCTCTAAGGTTGGGCTTCCCTGGTGGTAAAGAATGGCAAAGAATCTGTCCACAATGCCAGGAGACACAGATTCAGTGGCAGACACATCTGCCAGATGGTAAAGAATCTGCCCACAATGCCAGGAGACACAGATTCAATCCCTGGAATGGAAGGATCCCCTGGAGAAGGGAATGGCTACCCATTCAAGAGCTCTTGCCTGAAAAAAAAAAAAAGAGCTCTTGCCTGGAGAATTCCATGGACAGAGAAACTTGGTGGGCTATAGTCCATGAGGTTGCAAAGAGTTGGACGTGACTGAGTGATTCACACTTTCACTTTAAGAGTGGGGGTATTTTTAAATTTAGTGTAATAAAATATATAAGGGCTTCCCTGGTGGCCCAGCTTGTAAAGAGTCTGCCTGTAATATCATAGACCTGGATTTGATCCCTGGATTGGGAAGATGCCCTGGAGAAGGGAACAGCTGCCCACTCCAGTATTCTGGCCTGGAGAATTCCATGGACTGTATAGTCCATGGGGTCACAAAGAGTCAAACATGACTTAATGACTTTCACTTTGGTGGCTCAGTGGTAAAGAACCTGCCTGCCAATGCAGGAGATGTGAGTTCACTCCCTGGGTCGGGAAGATCTCCTGGAGAAGGAATGACAACCCACTCCAATATTCTTGCCTGGAAAATCCTATGGACAGAAGAAACTGGAGAACTATAGTCCATAGGGTCACAAAACATACACACCTTAGTGACTAAACAACACCAGCAATAACAACAAATTGCAAGCAGAAATATATAAAATGTTAAAGTTTGACCAATTTAAGTTTATTAGAGAAAGAAGTTAAATATAGTTCTAACGCATTAGCACTCATTTCAATTTTTTGAAGTACCAGTAATAAAACTGTGTTTATTTCTGTTGGCATGTGGATTTTACTTCAAAAAGTAAATGAGAATTGTTTCCAAATTCAGTTGATATATTAAACTTTCACTTATTCTCTCTCCTCAGTTACTTCATTAAATTTCCTCATAAAATCATGAAATTTTAGGGCTCATGGGATCCTCAGATATTATGCATTCATACTTCTTCATTTAAAGAAAAATTGCATTTAAAAAAGTTAGAATTAACTAAAGGTTGTGACAGAACTAAGGTTAGAACTGATTTTCTGTACAGTGTTAATTTTTCCTAAATTACTGTTTTCATTTACTGAAAATCACAAGGAACTTTAATGTATATATGTACATGTACATATAACTATGTATACACAGATTATTTGCAGAATATTCACAGATTCCAGAGCTTATGAGGCAAATATACCTCTGAAGGACCATTTCTTCCCCTTGTAAATCACAAGCACACAGGTGGACACAATGGAATTGGTAATCTTTTCTTCTTATGCTTATTTGAATTTAGAGAGTTAGATTTGTTATGCGTCATCAATACACATAGGCTGTATGTATTCTCTGTAATATATCAACTATTATGTGACAACCATGTTTTTAGAAAGGATTTACTCATTCAGAAACCTATAGTTTAGTGGTAGAAGTTTGAAGTGTACACAAATAGCTAAAAATGCAGAAGGCATTTGTATTTATTTATTTTTTTGTTTGTTTGGTTTTCAGACAAATACTATGATCCCTCAATGGAAAGGAACTCATTAAAAACACTGAGTCCATCTGATAATGAAAAACTACCCTTTCATGCAGGGGTACATTTACTAAATAGAATTTAAACATCTTCACGACTAAGGTTTTCATCTGAAAAGTGACTGTGGAAGCATTATCAATTCTTTGCAAAAGCTTAACGCAATTTTAATCAAAATGCCAGTAATTTTTTAAAACTTGCTGAAAACGTAAGTTCTACTAAGAATAAAAGGGCAAGACTATTTAAAATATTTTAAATAATATTATTTAAATAATATTATTTAAAATATTTAGAGTAACAAGATAGAACTTACCCAGCTTTATTTTAAAATATATTTTAAAGCTATTGAAAATTTTAAAAGTATATCATAGTACAAGAATTGACCACAGATTTACAAAACAGAATACGTAAACCAAAAGCCATCACAAAATAGAAAAAAATGTAATATATAATATATCACATGTGTGTGTACTCAGTTGATCAGTCATTTTCGACTGTTTCTGACCCCAGAGACTGTAGATCACTAGGGTACTCTGTCCAGGAGGCTTTTTGGTCAAGGATACTGAAGTGGATTTTCATTTCCTCCTATAGGAGATCCTCCTGATGCAGGAATAGAACCTGTATCTTCTGTGTCTCCTGCCTTACAGGTGGATTCTTGACTTGCTGAGCCATTGGGGAAGCCCCTAATACATTGCATTATATACAATAAAAATAATATACATTCAGTGGAGTAAAGAGGTACATGTATGTTAAAGGTTAGAATGGGAAAATTAGTTGGATAGGTCTTGGGATCTTAGAGGAAAAACATTATATTTAGAAAGAAGGAATCATTAAAAACACTCTTAAATTTTGAGATGATATTAATAGAAAACCTCCAAAACTAACACTGATGGGGAAGGAAAATAATTTTCCCTCTAACTTCCTAGGTTCTTGGCTGAGACATCACTGCAATAAAAGACAAATTAGTAAGAGAAAAAACAAACAAGTTTCACACCATGTATGCCTCCTGTATAAAACATAGAAGAGATCCAGGAAAACTGAGTCATTCCCCAAAATGGCCTAAGCCACCACGTTAAATACCATCTCCAGCTAAAGACAAAAAAAGATCTTGGGGTGTGGGGAGCAGTTATGAGAGATGAACAAGAAAACACAGTAAACAGTTATGCACATTTAAGGCACTGTCTTCTCCATACACAAGAATGTCTAGAGATTTACAGTCATTCTTCTCTTTCTAAAAAGACATGGAGACTGCCTTACAGTTGGGATTTCACTTATAAACGTGTATCTCTTACAAAATGCTAATTTGTACTCAATTAGAGCCTTTACTCTGTTTGCTGTTTCTTAAAAAATAATCAGACTAAAATAATCATTATGCCAAAGAAGCATGTCTTAGGGTGACACAATTTGTTCCCTTTCAACACTATTAGTCATAAATTGAAATCTGGATTTAGACCCAACTCTAAAGCATATGTTCTAATATTCTGTCTTGCAATAAAGAAAAAAAAAAAAAAACATGGAATAAACAGTGGGGGACAAAGATCTCATGAGCCTGTGTTTATTTCCTCTGCACAAACTAACCAAAACTTTAAGATTAGTGTTTTAAAACAGTTTAATGTTTAAAACTCTTTGGTTAAGAGCTTAAATGTTTGGCTGTGCTGTTTGGCTCAATAACTTCAGACTACAGTGCAGTTACACCCCAGAGTGCTCAGTAATCAGCCTAAAAGTATTTCCTTAATTGTGTTATGCATTGAATTCAACTTTAAAATACAGGAAGAGCTATACCTTGGATCATGTATGACTAGGGTCCAGGATATACTTTTGACTGAGGACACTTGCCTTAATAATTTGAAAACACATACAAATGACTTTGTATTGGAATCTTGCAGCACTTGCAGAACAAGTGGCAGGTGTTATTAACCACCTGCCTGTGTCCTTGATGATCACGGCTTCTCTGGAAAGATTTGCCTTTCTTATTCCACCATGCTGCTTATTCAATGGATATAAAAAGGACTCCAGAAAGAGCTTTCAATTGTTATTAAGAATAGCTTGCTCACAGGTGATATAAGGGACTTCCCAAGTGGCACTAGTGGTAAAGAACCAACCTGCAAAGCAGGAGATATAAGAGACTAGGTTTCAATCCCTGAATTGGGAAGATCCCCTGGAGAAGGGCATGACAACCCACTTCAGTATTCTTGCCTGGAGAATTCCATGGACAGAAGAGCCCGGTAGGTTACAGTCCATGGGGTCACAAAGAGTTAGACACAAGTGAAACGACTTAGCATGCATGCATGCATGTGCTGTAAATGAAATAAAATTCTGACCTGGGTAAACAAGTAAGCAAATATGTCCAGGAAGAAAAGCCTCCTCATTAATCCTAATTACTCCTGAAAGCACATCTTGATATTTTGATAGGAGGGTGGAAATTCAAGTAATGGCAATATATTCTTAAATGTTGTCAAAAGACAAAATTTAACTGAGTAAATTCAAAGATCTAATTGGGTTTATTCAATGATTTATGAGTCAGCATCATTTTCCCTAAAAAAAACAGAAAGGAATTCCACAGGCTGGGAAAGATTTTTAAGGGCAGAAAGGAAGTGGGACAAGAAAGTCATAAACAAGGGAAAGAATTATTTCAGGCCAGCTCTTTTCCTTGTAGGGGAAGACAGGGGTCTGCCAGGTCGGCTGCCTCCTTACTGCTGGCCATGTAATTCCAGATTGACTGGTTAAATTTCATATTCCAGGAAAAGGTTGAAACTGCAATTAAGTCTTGGTTTCCTGATGCAGAATTTGGCACAAGTGACTTCATTTTGAGCACTAAAACAAAACAAACTAAAACACTTCCCCACTTTTGATCAGATTCTCAGATTAGTTCAGAGATGTGATCAAAATGTAAGGCACTACTGTCACTGGCAGCTGCTGCTCTGAAGCTCGCCCAGTTTCTGCTGATTCTCAGTGTGATACTGACAGACATTGAAGTTTTTGTTGAGCCTCTGTTGTAGTTATAGGTCACAACTTCAGGTTGACTCTCTTTTTTTCATTTGATCATTCCCTTTATTCTATTTTTGATGTTCCTGTCTTAAGGAGATCATATGCTTGGGCTTATACATGCAGTATCTGGAGCATGCATTTAAAGCCCTTGAGAGAATACAAGGCACCAGGAGAATTACCATGATTGTTATAAGCAGGATAATTCTCAATGTCTGGAGTGTGCTTTGAAGCCTTAGTTGGTGAGACCCAAACCAATCAAAATCAAATAAGTCAAAGAAAGATCCCATTGAGGGAGTAATCATTTTAAGCCAGGTGGCTGCTCAGTGATCTTATGTAACTCAATTTCAACATCCCCAGAGGCATCAGTCCAGGTACAGAACATGGTGTTGATCACAACATAGATAACCCTTTGCTCAGCTAAAGGATAATTCAGGGTTATCATAATACAGGGCTTCCCAAATGGCTCAGTGATGAAGAATCCACCTGCCAATGCCGGAGACACGGGTTCGATCCCTGGGTCTGGAAGATAACCTGGAGAGGAAATGGCAACCCACTCCAGTATTCTTGCTTGGGAAACCCTGTGGACAAAGGAGCCTGGTGGGCTACAATCTATGGGGTCACAAAAGAGTTGGACACAACTTAGCCCCTAAACAACAATTTCTCCACATATTATTATTCCTATTGTATTATAAGAACAACTTTTTCAGTGAGTCTAATGATTTTTGTTGGGCAGCTATTGTTTTATCTATCCCCAATACTTTCAAGAGTCAAGGAAGGCTTTCTGATTATAGACTTATTTGTAGGCATATCTCAAAGATATCTCAGGTTCAGTTTCAGATCACTGCAATAAAGTGAATATCACAATAAACTGAGTCACATGACTTTGTTTTCCCAGTGCATATAAAAGTTATGTTTACACAATACTATAGTCTATTAACTGTGCAATATCATTATGTCTAAAACAATACTGTCATACCTAAATTTTAAAGTCTCATTGCTAAAAAGTGCTAACCATCACCTGAACTTTCAGGGAATTGCAATATTTTTGCAATAGTAACATAACTTCATTTTAGCTTATGGGAAAAGGCTTAAAAACTTAAAAAAAATTCTTTTAAATATCTTCTCCAGTTCTCAGCTTGGAAAAACAGTAAATATTTCGGCAGTACTGAGCAACTTCTTGAACTCAAGTGATATCCCCAATAAGGGTGCAAAAGCTATATTATTTTCCGTCTTCTACCTTTGTACTATAGAAGGATCTGGGCCAACTCAATCTGGTAAGAATTCTCACCCTTTGCCAGTTCTTCTAGTATTTCCAGGATCCTATCTGTAGCTTAGATATCTATCAGAGTTTGGAAAGGTTTTAAAAATTAGTTTTAGTTTTCTCTTGGCTGTTTAACCATAGCAGTTTACTAGAAAATCTCTCAGAGCCTCATTGACCCTGGAGGGCTCCATACAGGAGCTGTCATTTAAGGGTAGATATAAGGGTAACCCAATCAATGGACATGAATTTGAGCAAACTCCAGGAGATAGTGAAGGACAGGGGAGCCAGGTGTTCTGAAGTTCATGGGTCACAAAGAGTTGAACATGGCTTAGTGACTGAACAATGACCACATAAGGGTAACCATAAGGTCACTAACTTAGCAATGTTTTGTTTACAGTCTTATAGTCTCTTTAGAATGGAAAGACAAGACGGAGAATGACTAGAATGAGTACTCAAATAAAAGGTGGTAGAAGAGAGCAGTAGCAATCACAACATCTATTGTCTATTGTGTATTTTTTGTGTCTTTAATTTTCATTAGCATTTCCAATAAAGGTTTTAAGGAAGCAATTTCAATACTGAAGAATTTCATTTTGTTTACTCTCAGGATCCTATTTTCAAGCATGCTTTTTAAATGATCTTATTTAATCAGAATGTTTCTCATGATGGCCATAGTAATTTCCCTGAGGACTGCCTGTAATTCTGTAGGATCTTAGCTGCAATTAAGGTGAACCCATATTTTTGTCTGGCCATATCTGGGGGCTCCCAACCTGGTGGTTACCAAGCTAAGTTCTGAGGAAACAAAACAGTGATCTTGTCTAAATCTACTTGTTTTGAGTAGGATTTTGTCATATTCATAGACATTTGTATCTTCTAAGGCCACAGCTCCTGGAAATAAAATAGGTAGGTGTGCTGGAAGGCGGCTTGCTTAACTCTTGAGAATTCAAAGGTCCCATATTTATTTAAACTAAGATCATGGCATCTGGTTCCATCACTTCATGGCAAATAGATGGGAAAATAGTGGAAACAGTGGTAGACTTTATTTGGGGGGGCTCCAAATTCACTTCAGATGGTGACTGCAGCCATGAAATTAAAAGACTCCTTCTCCTTGGAAGGAAAGTTATGACCAACCTAGATAGTACATTAAAAAGCAGAGACATTACTTTGACAACAAAGGTCTGTCTAGTCAAGACTATGGTTTTTCCAGTAGTCATGTATGAATGTGAGAGTTGGAGTATAAAGAAAGCTAAGTGCCGAAGAATTTCTGCTTTTGAACTGTGGTGTTGGAGAAGACTCTTGAGAGTCCCTTGGACTGCAAGGAGATCCAATCAGTCCATCCTAAAGGAAATNTCTATGAGCCTTTGCCCTGCTTCATTCTGTACTCCAAGGCCAAATTTGCCTGTTATTCCATGTGTTTCTTGACTTCATATTTTGCATTCAGTCCCCTATAATGAAAAGGATATCTTTTTTGGGTGTTAGTTCTAAAAGATATTGTAGGTCTTCATAGAACTGTTCAGCTTCTTCAGTGTTACTGGTTGGGGCATAGGCTTGGATTACCTACGGGTAATGGGTCATATTAGTTGAGTGCTATTATGGATCATGCATTAATTATATTAAACTCTCTGGCATAGAAAAGACATTCAACAGATAGTTGTTCAAAATGAACACAGCAATCCTCACAATGCTTTGAGGTTGAAATATAGATCCATATTTACTTTATATCTTGCTATGTTAACAACCTGTTATATATGTTGACTTGTTTGTAGTTTATTTCAGCTATAATTTAATATCTTTGATGTGATTTTGCATATACTATTATTATGAGCAACCCATCTAAATTGGATGGGTTGGATTAAATTGGATTACCTAAGCAGACAATTCTCATCTATATTTTAATTTGTTTCCTTAAGTGCTATTTTCAAAAGGAAATTCTAGAGTGGCATCCTCCTTGTATGCTTTAAATAATTTTTCCTGTTTGGTTTAGATTATACATGGCTTTTGTGATCTGACTTCTTTGAGTGGGGCTGCAAAAATGACCAGCTGAGACATAGCAAAGCAGATAAGTTTTGCATGTCAAAGCACAAATCCTTTTCTGTGTCTTCTAGTATTTTCCATTCTTTACTTTTTCCTCACCTCTATTCCTTCTTCCTCCTTCTAACATCTACTTAGCTACTTCTACCTTCTTTCACACTAGTAGAGAAAACTCCCATTCAACTGGCATTTTTCCCTACTAGATATCTATGTAGAGCCTAATAACTCATTATTATTGAGTTGCTCAATAATTATTATTATTGAATAATAATCTGAGTAATACTTTATAAAATCCTAAGCATCACCTTGTTCCATTTCCCCTCTTAGATAACTCTGCTGCTGCTGCTAAGTCACTTCAGTCGTATCCAACTCTATGCGACCCCATAGATAGCAGCCCACCAGGCTCCCCCGTCCCTGGGATTCTCCAGGCAAGAACACTGGAGTGGGTTGCCATTTCCTTCTCCAATGCATGAAAGTGAAATGTGAAAGTGAAGTCGTTCAGTTGTGTCCGACTCTTAGCGACCCCATGGACTGCAGCCTTCCAGGCTCCTTTGTCCATGGGATTTTCCAGACAAGAGTACTGGAGTGGGATGCCATTGCCTTCTTCCAGACAATTCTAGAAGCATTTAATTTGAAAATGCAACAGAGCTGTGTAATCAACTTTGTGCAGAAGAGTATTTGAACTAGAATGTGTGGATTTCAGCTCTGACAATGCGAATCATATATCCTTTATTAAAGTGCTCAACCTTTATGAACTTCAATTTCCTCATTTGGGAAATGATGGGGATTAAACTAGGTAATGCTTAGCATCTTTCAATTTTAGATTATCTTGATTTTTTAAAAATATGAATTGCATCATATCTAACAAGTTTTAGATCACAACACAGTTCAGATATATTAGTCTTTTTGTGAGTTATACACAGAATATGAATACATACTTGTAACCCCAAAATAAATTAGACTAAATTTTGGAGAAGAATGTGAGCAACAATATGATGGTGCAAAGTAAGATGTATATATGAGGCACAACTCAGGGAGGGTGTGTACTCAAGGCATCTGGTGAGTAGAACCTAGGGATGGTGCTAAATATCCTAGAATGCCCAGGACAATAAAATGAAACCTGTCCCAAAATGTCAACAATATTGAGGATAAGAAATCCCTTACCTCCCAACTTCCTGAACTGGGGTTGCCAGTTGCTTCCTAACCTACCTGTGTTCTTTTCTCCCTAGAAAAGAAAAGTGAGCTGACCTCAATTCGACTTACAGTCTATTTTGCCTTTTCATGGAGTGTAACAGTCAAAAGAGCAAGTGATAGCCCCATTGCACAAATGAAGAGACTAAGCTTAACAACAGAAGATGATAGAAAACAATCTACTCAATCTCCAAGTGTGCTGAAGAGGCATCAATAGGCAACCCCAGGACTGTCTCTTGGCAACACTCATGATTCAAGGCTCATTGTCTACCTGGAGTTTAGAAGAAACCTGAATGGGAGGATTGGAAGAGAAGCTTCACTTCCCTGAGTTCACAGTCTCTCAAGAGTTTCTAGATACATTTCCAAGTGAAAAAATAATTTTAAGCCTTTTTTTTCAATTAAAAATGACCAATGAAAAGTTTGTTCATGCTAATATATTTTGAAAGTCAACATTACAGAAAGAAGCATTGCATTTATAACAGTACAGAAATCATGTAGGTAAGAAAAACTACTTTGGGAAAAGTAAATGAATATTTCTCTAAATCCAGAACTGCTTTTTGTCTTCTGCCATTAAAGAAATAATTTCATCGTAAACTTCTTGAGGTGCATCCATTGCCCAGATGAAGTCCATGTGATTGTAATTTGGAATTTCCTTGTGGTAAATGAGATTAGAGAGTTTTGAAAGCAAAAGATCAACATCCTGAGGGTCAGCCAACAGGTCTTTGCTGGCACTCCATACTGCAATTGGGACATTCATGGCTGTTAAATTGTACATGGGAGGTGTGGGCTAAAACACAAGAGGAAAAGAATCAGAATTTTCATAAGTAAATTCGCTTTAAACTCAATACTTATTCAGTGGGTAAATCAGATATCATTTAAAAATTTGAGATATAATTTATAAATAACATTATATTTGTTGTAGGTGCACAGCAATGATTCCACACATGTATACATTGTGAAATGATGACAACAAAAAATCTAGTTAACATCTATCTCCGTGTGTAGTTTTACCCTAACCCGAACCCTAGAGAGAGAGAGAGAAGATTTACTGTCTTGGCAAGTTTCAAGTGTAAAGTACAGTATTAGTAATTACAGTCTTCACACTGTAGTTGCATCTCCAGGTCTTACTTATTTTATGACTGGAAGTTCATATCTTTTGACCACCTTAATCCATTTTGCCCATGCCTCTAGCAACCACCAATCTGTTTTCTATATCCATTAATTCCAGATTTTTCATGTTTTAGATTTCACATTTAAGTGAGATCATATAATATTTATCTGTGTATGAATAACTTATTTCATTTAGCATAATATTGTCAAGGTCCATCCTTGTTGTTACAAGTGGCATGACCCAGTTTCATAATTAAATCTTAAGAATTTACATACTCTAAAGGTATAAGCTTCTCAAAATGGCCTGAGTCATTTATGTTTACTTTGTCTGACTTCCCAGTATAGTCATTGGCAAGGTAGTCAGTTGGTTAAATGAGTTGTATTTAAAATACTTGTCTGATTTTTACTAAATATAGGTTCAAATTCTTAGAAAATCTATCAGTAGTAGCCCCATTTCTTATTTTGACAAAAATCACCATTCACACAGATTTTAAAAGCATTCATAAAGCACACCAATGGGACAAGAAAATCACTACTAATTTTCCCACTGTTCACAGAGAAATTTGTTAGTTTTTAAAGATGATATTCTTAAGAATTCTAATTCAATAAATTAATGTAATAGCTATAAACTTATGCTTATAGCTATTATACTAATAGCTATATACTACAATATACTTACTGTAGTATAGTATATTGTAGTATGTTGCAATAAGTATTTGTAGTATATAGCTATTAGTATAATAGCTATAAGTATAGTATATAGCTATATACTACAATATACTTATATAAGTATATACTTATACAATATACTTATATACTTATATAAGTACAAGCTATATACTTATACTAATAGCTATATACTACAATACTTATGTAATAGCTAATTCACAAAGAAATGTTTTATTATATGTATTTTTCATAGTATTTTAATACTTGATTATGCTCCTTTATATGTTGGACAGAAGGGAAAAGTGTGGAGAATGCCCATGAGAATAAAGCCAATTTTTCTTCACTCATATGCCACTGTTAGAAGTGTTTTCCAGGACCAGCTTCTGGATCTTAAATTATCATCACTTCCCCAGTTAGCTGACACCATCCTGAGTTTTGTTTGGCTTGGTTGCAGGGAGCATGGAGTTGGGGGTGGGTGTTTCACCTGCTTCCCTGCCCACGATGGAGTCTCTGGTTACCAGTGTTAAGAGCCCAGGACAAAGGCAGCCTCTGAGGTGCTGCTGGTTTCCAATTTTTCCCTTAAGCCTTCACGCTCCAGGGTCTGTGCTCATTCATACCCTCAAAGTACCACATGACTGCAGTAAGAAACTTCCAGAACTTATCACCCCTGGTGGCATTAGACAGACTTCTGAGATCTGGACAACTTGACTTTGGAAAATACATGTAAAGTTATCACAATTTCACCTTTAACCTTTTATATCTTTGTCTGTTAAAATGTGAATAACTGCTACTTAAGATGCTTACCTGATTGTAATGCATTAGGTTCTGATATGAGGTTCCCCAGTCAAAAGCTTGGAATTTCCCAGACTTAACAGCCTAATGGAGAGAAATAAAAAAAAAACTAAGAAATTAAAAAAAATTACTTGGCTATGTGAATAATAATATACCAACATTTCCAAGTAGTTTACTTTTAATTTAAATATTATTTATTTTTTTCTCATTCCAAGAATAAAGACTATTAATCCTAGAGAACAATTTATTCAAGTTTAAATGCAGCTCTGCTTGAAATAATTTTTCTTGCCACTCAAATCATGAAAATCATTTATTTCTTGCTACCCAAAGCACCTATTTTTATAGGATTTTCATTCACATGGATTGATAATTTCACCTGGTAGTCCCACGCCAGAAAAATTCCCTGCTTAGGAAACTTTACTTTGACAGACTATTTTAAGACTTTGCTTTAGGTAAATTGATGATGTTTGAGGCCCACAAGAAAGTTTTAACAGCTTGAAATGATACCTGTGTCCAGTGGAGGGCGTTTTGAACAGAAGTTCCTGCTGGATTGTGTGCTATATACACATCTAAGCGACTCTAGAAAGCAAGCACACAAGCACACACACACACTTAGATATACGTTCAGTTTCTTGAAAACACCTAAGACTTAAATTTTTCTGATCCATATCAAGTTTTACCAGCAGCATTACTGGCAGGATATGACAAAAGAGTTGTACATCACTTTATGGCTTGCAAACTCTGATTATATGGGCAATTTCAAGGATGTATAGCTAAACTAAACAATTTTGGGTGAGAATAGTTGTCAATGTATAATATAAAACATGAAAAATATGATATACTATGAGCTAGATTGTTTTGTTCTATGATCTACATATATTGGGCTTTCCCAGGTGGCTCTAATGGTAAAGAATCTGCCTGTCAGTGCAGGAGACACAAGACACAGGTTCAATCCCTGGATCAGGAAGATCCCCTGGGATACAAAGTGGCAAACCACTCCAGTATTCTTGCCTGGGAGATTCTATGGACAAAGGAACCTGGCTGGCTACAGTCCTTGGGACTGCAAAGAATCGGACATGACTGAGCACAGTACATACTTTACATGTGTTAGTTCATTTAATCTTCACAATGACTCATTTCATGGATAAGGAACCAAAATGAAGGCATTCAAGTGTGTTGCAAAGGTAGGATCTGAATTATGCTTTTAACCTGAATCCGTATTTTTGACTTCTTTGCAATACTGCATTATGTTGTATGTGTTTTTAAATATCCACTTGGTGTAAAGCAAGTGAAACAGAAGGTAAAGAGTATGGACAAGATCTTACATAAAGAGTTGCTCTGAAAGAAGTGTTGGAAAGTTTATAGGGTTGACTATCAGCATTAAAATATTTTAAATAATATTCATCCAGTATCTAGACATATTTTTCCTACAGAGGAACCTGACAACATGGTTCAATACCTCATCTCACAGAAATTAAATGTCACAATGATTTCCAGGTGGTCAGAGGTGAGTAACGAGTTTTCTGTTTTTGTTTTTTCTACAAGCTGTTTACTTCAGAGCACAACAAGGTGATGGAAGGAACCTGGAGGCAACAAAACTAGGAGCCATGCCTTGTGATTTCTCTTGGGCTTATCTGCATATTGGACAGAATTTCGAAGTGACTCCTGGTTCTAATAAAGTACCATTCCTAAGTGATGATAAGACAAGAAATCAAGAGAGTTGCTCAAAATAATCAGAATAGAAATTTCAGAGCATACAAACCATGTTGAAGTTTTTATTGTCAACTCCAGTAATGGAAAACAAGGCATTCTTACAAAGGACATCCAGTGTCTCACGGGAGCACACTTCAACACCAAGAAATTGTTCAAAAAAATTGTGTGGGTAGAACATTTTGTTACCAAATATAATCTGAAAAATAAAAGCATCATTATGGATTTGCAAATAACAGGCTGCAGAAAAGACTTCTTAATTTGTCTAGTTTACTGACAGAAATAGACATTATAATGTCTATTTCAATATTTCTATATGTTGTCTTAGGAAGTTTAAATACTTTCATTCATTGAATCCCAATGATAAAGATGTGGAATGGACAGGGCAGATATGAATGCTGGGTATTTATTGTTGAGAACTGTACTGGCTAATTAAAATTGTAATGTATAAAGAGGTACTGTCTAGTTGAGGTAATAGGAGCTATGGGGTTAAATAATAAAACAACAGTGTAGAATATCAAAAGGCAGTTCCAAGATGTGTGTGGTTTCAGCAATAAATTACCAAAAATCATCAGGGAAAAGGATGAGTTCAAGCCATATTTTCATGAAAACGTTAAAAGGGCAAAGAAGTTTGGTAGCTTAATAATTGAAAAGAGTCACCCTCATGGTTCTTGAGGAAGGTTGACACTTTGTTACCCCCATTTTATTTTATTCATTTTTTTATTGAAGTATAGTTGACTTACAATATAATATTAGTTTGTTATATGATTTAGTGACTCCATATTTTCAAATTACGCACAAAGTTTCAAAATTATACACATGCAAAGCTATTGTAAAGTATTGACCGTTTTCTCTTTGCTGGACATTTTATGCATGTGACTTATTTAATTATTACTGCTAGTTTGTACTCTGCCATCCTCATTTTATACAGGAGAATAGAAGGCTAATAAATAGCCAGGGTCTTGGTCTACTGAGAACTGAATTGCAGCTAGAATCCTGATCCAAGCCTCAAGATTTTGACTTAAAGTCTAATATTATCTTTTTTAAAACCCCCCTCTCCACTGCCTGTCAGAAATTCTGAGTACAAGCCAAAATTAAACATGTTCTGAATCAGTGCAGCCTGTAAATATATTCAGGATCATCACACAATTTTACATTTTGAGTAAAAGTTTTACAAATATAGTTGCAGGCAAAAATCTTTTAGGTTTTAGACACCTGTGTTAGTTTAGTTAGAAAAGAATGAACAGCACACACCTGAGTGAAAAAAAAAAAAAAACAACAGAAAATGAATAGCACACAACCATAGAAGAAAATGGCATCATTAAATTTTGTAGCCTGAGGCAAGCTGTTCTCCTAATGGAGTGTGTGTGTGTGTGTGTGTGTGTGTGTGTGTGTGTGTGTTGGTTTCAGTGGGTGGGAGAAGTTGGTGATTAAACTTTGGATAAAGGAAAGATGATTAAATCCCTAACATATATGCCTACATATATATCTACAGTTTATTGAAATCTATTCTACTTCCCTACGAAATCCCCATTTAAAGACAAAAGACCTCTTGGGAATAAGACTTGGAAAGCCAAGGGTATTTGATGAGGGGTCTCCAAGTCCTTGCTTTACTCCACCACTGCTATCTTACCCTTTCTCTCCTCTTCCTTCCCCGTCCCTTTCTTTCCTGTTCTTCCTCTTCCCACTTTTCACGGACTAGGTAGTTGAGGTATTTTATTTGACTCTTCTGTGTTGCTTTTAGCTCTTCTTCCCCAGGCTGAGGGTGGAAACACAGCCTTGAAGACTTGTGTGGATACTTGGTAAAGAAACATCCATGAAGGAGCAAAAACACTCCCAGGTGTTGCTAGCACACAAAGAGATGGAGAATTTTTTAAAAAGCGGGGATCTCTCAAACTATAATGGGGATTTGAACATGGTCAGTGCTATTCAAGGTATAACATAAACACATTCGTTTCCATTCCTGGATATAAACACGATTGTCCACCATGTGTTCTCTTTCTATCACGTTGAAATCCACAAACAATTCAATACCTTAGATCCGGGTAAAGAGACTCACATACCTTGAAGAGGAAGTTAGGAATAAGTGCAAGTTTGTTAAACAGGCTTTCGGTGTACTTCACTGTGGCAACCGGGGCCAATGCATGGAAGACTTCAATTTTTTCAGCCAGTGTGGGATTGGTAGAAAAGGCGATAAAACCTGAAACAGAACAAGGAATATGCGTAAAGGTAGGGGTGTGTGTGTGTGTGTGTGTGTGTGTGCAGTGTTTTACAAGTAGGACATCATTACTTTGGACTTACTAAGGGTGCCATCTGGGACAATCTGAAATCCACAAAATGGTCAGATTTCAGTATATTTTATTTTCATTGATTCTCTCTGGGGTCATGAGGTTTGCTGTAGTTTAGTTGCTAAGTCATGTCTGACTCTTGTGACCCCGTGTACTGGGGCCCATCAGGCTCCTCTGTCCATGGGATTTCCCTAGCAAGAATACTGGAGTGGACTACCATTTCCTTTTCCATGGGATTTTCCCAACCCAGGGATCTAACTCACATCTCCCATTTGGCAGGCAGATTTTTTTTTTTACCACTGAGCTACCTGGGAAGCCCTGGACATGAGGTTAGAACTTTTCAAAAGTTACATTTAACTCTTTTATCTGACTTTTGAAAACAGGCCAACTTTAGAATAATCACATGGTAATAAAAGTGTTATAATTTATATGACAGCAGGTTTGGTTTAGCTTAAAATTATCTCATCCTATAACAGTGAGATAATTAACATTTAACATGAATAAGGTATATAAGTGGAAAGGTTAAAGCACAAATTTGAAATGTGTTGAAAAAGAGTTTGAAACTTAGTTGTGTGGCTTATTAGCTCTGTGACCTTGGAAAAGAGACCTAAACTCTGAAAATTTGAGTTTCCTTATCTGAAACTAGGTATAATAATGAATACTTCCTTAGGTTGTATAGGAAATAATTAAGTTGAATCATGTAAAATATTTACCAGGAACTAAGCCATGCCCGTGGGGCCACCCAAGACGGGCAGGTCATGGTGGAAAGGTCTGACAGAATGTAGTCCACTGGAGAAGGGAATGGCAAACCCCTTCAGTATTCTTGCCTTGAGAACCCCATGAACAGTATGGACAGGCAAAATGATAGGATACTGAAAGAGGAACTCCCCAGGTCAGTAGGTGCCCAATATGCTACTGGAGATCAGTGATGAGATGGCTAGAGGGCATCACTGACTCGATGGACGTGAGTCTGAGTGAACTCCGGGAGTTGATGATGGACAGGGAGGCCTGGCGTGCTGCGATTCACAAAGAGTCGGACATGACTGAGCGACTGAACTGAACTGAACTGAGTCACATAGCGATGCTTAACAAATGAGTAGCTGAGATACTTCCAATATTTGTATACAATATTCTCAGCCCCTATCTGCTTTTAATTGTTTTCATGAACAGTACCATATAAATAGACTGGGTTCTAATTAAANAAAGAGTCGGACATGACTGAGCGACTGAACTGAACTGAACTGAGTCACATAGCGATGCTTAACAAATGAGTAGCTGAGATACTTCCAATATTTGTATACAATATTCTCAGCCCCTATCTGCTTTTAATTGTTTTCATGAACAGTACCATATAAATAGACTGGGTTCTAATTAAACAATTTTGAACTTAAATTCTTTACAGTTGAATTTCATAGGACAATCTCTCCTTACTGTTAATAATGACATGTTGACTAGACTTAAGAACAGCTTGAAACAAAGATTTTCAGATTTGTGCAAAACTTAAATAAAGCAAAAAGAAAGAAAAACTTTTCAGATTTATGCAACTCAGTAATATGCAGCCTGATCCCACTGGAAGAAGAACATGCTTTCCAACAGCGCTGTGTTGACTAAGGAGTTCTTTGTCTGGCTTCCTAACTCTGAAGATGAGAGCCGGCATCTCAGCCAGAGCAAGCAGGACTCCTCTGCAAGGAGAGTCAGTGTCCTCCCGCTAGAGTATTAGTAGCAGCACTACTGACACTGAGTGGGGGTCAGTAGGGCCATAAAGGGTCGGACAGGTAACTTCTCAAAACAAGCTTAATCCCACTGTAGACGCAATCCATCAAGGACACGTCACTAAACTTCATGTACACAGCAGATTGACTGGTCGATGTAAATTAGAAGGCAGAAACAACTTCCTGAGATTTATGAGTATGGTGACAGAATGACAAACTGCCCCCTGGTGAGTAAGAAGAATGGAAATGTTCAAAATTTAAATGCTCTCAAGAGCAGTAGCTTGGAGTGAGTTTCTGTCAGGACAAGCGGTTCTATTTACGGCAATAAATCCTAAGGACATTTCTGCATTTCAGCTAAGTGCAATAATTTTATAACCCTGTATCACTGAGAAAAGGTTAAGCTATGTTCAACGTGTTCTGTACAAAAGCATAGGAGTCAGTAATAAGCACCCCTCTGATGCTCCCAAATCTGACTCCCTGATTTATTTTTCTCTTCATAGAAAAATGCTACCATCATCTAGCATCATATGTATTTTACTTATCATTTTCTCTGCCTCCACCTGCTAGAGTATTAGTAGTAAAAAGACAGAGATTTTAAACTATTCACTTTTTTGCTGTATCCTTAGGATATGTTATAGGATATGTTATATGAGACCCATAAATAGGGTTGACTGAATGAAATAAACTGAGACCAGAGACCATGTGGTACAAAGTTTCAGAGCATTGGTTTGGATGTCAGATTGCTTGACCTAGGATATGAGCTACCCGACCTGTAATAACTATGTTACCTTACACAAACTATTTCTTCACCCACTATTTCAGTTCAGTTCAGTCGCTCAGTCGTGTCCGACTCTTTGTGACTCCATGAATCGCAACATGCCAGGCCTCCCTGTCCATCACCAACTCCTGGAGTTCACTCAGACCCACGCCCATTGAGTCAGCAATGCCATCCAGCCATCTCATCCTCTGTCATCCCCTTCTCCTCCTGCACCCAATCCCTCCCAGCATCAGAGTCTTTTCCAATGAGTCAACTCTTCGCATGAGGTGGCCAAAGTACTGGAGCTTCAGCTTCAGCATCATTCCTTCCAAAGAAATCCCAGGGCCGATCTCCNTGGAGAAGACTCTTGAGAGTCCCTTGGACTGCAAGGAGATCCAACCGGTCCATCCTAAAGGAGACCAGTACTGGGTATTCATTGCAAGGACTGATGCTGAGGCTCCATACTTTGGCCACCTCATGCAAAGAGTTGACTCATTGGAAAAGACCCTGATGCTGGGAGAGATTGAAGGCAGGAGGAGAAAGGGACGACAGAAGATTAGATGTCTGGATGGCATCACTGACTCGATGGACATGTGTTTGGATGAACTCCGGGAGTTGGTGATGGACAGGGAGGCCTGGCGTGCTGCAATTCATGGGTTCAAAAAGAGTCGGACACAACTGAGTGACTGAACCAAACTGAACTGATACATACAATATAAATAATAATAGCCTTGTATCAGTGGGTTGTTGTAGACATTGCGTTATATAATGAATGGAAAGCAATTAGCAAGCATGAAGACCAACATACCTACACAACCACTGGAAAAGGATCTATACGAACTACACTACTTGCTAATTGCTTTTACCTACCAATGGTGGTGCCTTGGGAATGGCCAACATAGTGTAGCTTCTCCTGTCCTGTTCTCCTTAAGATGAAATCAATTGTGGATGGAAGGTCATATTCAGCCATTTCATCAAAGCTGTAAAAAAGACAAAATGAACTAAATACACATCTTTGTTATAATTGCTGTAAGTCAAATCTATTTAAGCTAAAGCTTCCTTTGAAAAATAGAAAACTGGATGCTCTAAATATTGCTGCTTATAGACTATTTGAGTGTCAGGGGCTCTTTGCTGATGACATCTTTAAAGAGCTGATATTATTTCTAAAGCACAGAATGGTAGCTGCAATTTGATCCAACTTGAAACACTAGTATTTGTAGTTGGAGACTACTTCCATCCCTGAATCTGACTGTCAGATTTAATAATGACATATTTAGTGTTCCACTATCATGAAATATGAATAATTTCTCTATTTTATTCTTTACAAGTCATCCAGAATAATTTTTTAAAAAATGAGAACAGGCTATGCCTCTCCCCTGTTAAAACTTTCCAGAGGCTTCTCCTTACACTTAGAATGAGCTCCAAGGCCCTCATCATGACCTACGCTGCCCATCCTGATCCTGGCTTGTCGGCATCTCTAGTCTCTCTTCTTGGTCTTCCTCTTCCTCGCTACACTTGGGACAGGCAAGCTTCCTTTCAGTTCCTAGAATTTTTAGAGCACTTTTGTGCCTCAGTTCCATCAACCAATTTCTCTTCTGTTCTCCACTTCTACTAGTAATTCCAAGAAAAGGCACCAGAAGGCCAGTAAGAGAAAATCTTTGATAATCTCTCCATGGTGTCTGAATCTCATTGTCTCCCCCTCCACTTCATTATTGCTGATGAGAGATGTTGTCCATGAACCCACGCTGGGTTTAAATCCATGTGGATGTTCCTTGAGAAATTGCTGAGGGCAACAAATTTCCTTGCTTACTCATTTTTCTCAATCCTTGTGGAAAAGCAGATTCAGGGAATCTCGTAATAGTGGGCACTGGGATCACAGTTAGGAGGAAAACTGCCCTTGGAATGAGGTGTATGAAAAATCTAAGATAGATTAGAATCAAAGGACTTCCTTCTCCTCCTACTTAAAGTGTGATTTGTTAAGATGCAACTGGATTGGAAGCAGTGACTACTGATGGTTTTTAACTCAATATTTATTTTTAATTTTCCCTTTCTTTACCTGAAAGCCCAGAATTCAGGGGAGTCTGGTGAATAATATAAATGTTCCTGGGCCCAAGTGTTTCCTCTGCTGTTCCCCAGCCACACATCATAACCAGCATCTGCCAGGAGGAAGCCCAGGCTGTTGTTGGGAAGGTTGGAAATCCAGTTTGTAGCTGATCCAAGAAGACCATGCTGCAGAAACACAACAGGTCTCTGACCTAAGGAAGAAAATTATTCAAACCTTTATAAACTCAACTCCTTATTCTCAGATAAACATGACTATAGGAAGACTAGAATTAAATAAGTTTGCTTGGTGGGGTGAATATTTTTTAAATTGTTATCTTAATTGTGATATTTTCTCAGATGACAAAATATGTGCACGTGTATACTTTAAATTGTGTGCAGTTGGTTGTATGCCAGTTAAACTCAAAAGGCTATTGAAGAATTATATTACAAGGAAATTCAGCATAATGTTAATTAAGTGGGTTTGTTATTCAGGGACTCTGAGTCCCCTCCCAGCACAACTAACTAAAGTCAGGGGCCAGTGTGCTTCACATCATAGAAGCCAATGTAAATCTGGTGTCACTCAGACCCTTAGCTTAATCTCAGAAGTTCAAGGTGGATCAAGGATTTTTTTTTTTTTCCCTGTGAGTAACTTAATCTCATGTTCTAGAATTAGAATACATTTGACTGGAATGTATTTGATTCAAGATTCCAGACACTCATCTTTTCCCCTCATTCCAGTCCCCTCATGGTTCCCTGGTGACTCAGTGGTAAAGAATCTGCCTGCCAACACAGGAGGTGTGGGTTCAGTTCCTGGGTCGGGAAGATCCCCTGGAGAAGGAAGTGGCAGCCCACTTCAGTATTCTTGCCAGGATACTCCATGGACAGAGGACCCGGGCAGGCTACAGTCCATGGGGTTGCAAAAGTGTGGAGCACAACTTAGTGACTGAACAAAAACCAGTCCTACCTAAATGATTAGCATCATTCTTTCCATGAGGAATCCGATAGACCTGGAGGATATAACCATCCGCAGTTATAACTTTATGCATCTCACTTGGGTAGCCCCAGAAGGAAATCATCTGACTCTGAATGGAGGAAAAAAAAAATTAGCTTCACGAGTATACTGGGCCATTTTTATGATTCCTATCATAAAACTTATTGATTGTTAACATATATTATGTAAAGAAATATTTCAAGCTTTAAAATAAAAGATATTTTAAAAGAATTAATGAGAACAAGAGCATCAATATCTTTGGAAGTGTTTTTAAAATATTAGTAATATGAATAACTTACAACATTCATACTGGCTTCAGGGTTCTCAGCAATTTTTCTAAGGAAACAAAATGCATTTCCAGACATGTGGATGAAACACATTGTTACAAGTAGCCACCACATTTTCAACCTATTAGGGAAAAAAAAAACCTTATTGCCTCATGTGGTAAATATTACAATATAACATGAAGTCATGATATTGAGCAGCCTTGCTCTTTCCTTCACATGTTTTTCACTTATTACCTTCTCTGTCATATCATTCTCCTGTTTCTTATCACTTTGTCAATTAGAAGACTTTTATAATACTTCTGCTATTCTGGTAATTTAGTCAATTTTGTACATGATTCTAGTTTTTCAAAGGACCTTTTATCAATCTACCCTTGTAGATATTTGCTATTTACCATCTGCTATGGTTTGAGTTGGTCTCCCACTGACCCCCCAAAAATAGATATATTGAAGTCCTCACTACCTCTGAATTTCACTCCATTTGGAAGTAGAGTTATTACAGATGAAATTTAAGTTAAGATGAGGCCATCCAGGAGTAGGGTGAACCCTTAATCCTGTATGGTCTTCTTCTAAGAAGATGGCCATGTGAAGGCAGAGAGAATGGAAGCCAAGGGGCAAAAGAGATTATTGGCAAACTACCAAAACCTAGGAAGA
This sequence comes from Neotragus moschatus, assembly GCA_006410615.1. NCBI lineage: Eukaryota > Metazoa > Chordata > Mammalia > Artiodactyla > Bovidae > Neotragus > Neotragus moschatus. The sequence goes on from SJYA01002968.1 coordinate 113,932, forward strand.
GACATTGAAAGATTTCTTTATATGTTCTGGAGGGAGCATAGCCCTTCAAACACCTTGGTTTTAGATTTACAGATTCCACAAATGAAAGATAATAATTTTCTGTTATTTTAGGCAAGCCATTTGTGGTACTTTGCTCCAGCGGCCCTAGAAAAATGATACACCATCTGTCAGAAAAGAGAGAGAAAGCCAACACTCAGAATGGTTGTCTTTACTGAAACTGTGAATAAAACAAGGAAGTCTGTCTGTTTTGTATGTGAAACTTGCTTTAATCCCCTCAAAATGGCAGACCAAATATTACTGAAACATTGACAATACAGATAAATTTTTATATTATTGTTTTCAAATATCTGGATTCAAAGATGACCCACCTAATAACTCTTTTGTTCACCTGCTATACCTCACATGATAAATATGGCAATCAATAACCACTGCTCTATTTGTAACTTCAGGTGTCCTGATTCCTCTCCATTCCTATTGTAACGATTGCCATCAACTCTTCCCCTTTCCTAATGAATACCTTTCCCAAGGGATGCCTGCACTAACCTACCCCTGCTCCCACCCCTACCTTGCAAATGCTCCATTGTGTTCCATTTGCAGCCATGTAATTTTTTCAGTTTCAGACTTAACATTTTCCCCTACGCTCTGTTCAAATACATCATATCCAAATATGGCTGTAGGTTTCCACAGCTGCAGTTTTCTGCTCTAAACTTGACATGATCATTTAACAATAAACCAAAAAATATTAGCTCAAGGAAAACATGAAGGAATGACATGTTCTCTGCCTTCAAGGAACTTACAACCTAGTGGTAGTTCACTAGTACCAACTCTTTCTACTTGCTCTCTTACCTGTACTGTCCACGCTTTCTCAGTCCCTTTCATTTCAAGTCAACTCAGGGCTTGTTTGCTTGCTCTTAAAATCCCATAGGTAGACTAAGGTTTTAGACTTAGTCAAACAAAAGGATGGCTGGGTAACAAGGTAGCTATAGAGCATCCTGCTCAGACCTTGGCTCCATAAGTATTTGCTGATCAATAAATGAAAATTAATCATACTATTAGCAGTACTTTTCAAACCTAACTTTTTGTTAGCTCCGTAAGTGATTTCTATTAAGTGGGCTTCCCTTGTGTCTCAGCTAGTAAAGAATCTGCCTGCAATGGGGGAGACCTGGGTTCAATCCCTGGATTGGGAAGATCCCCTGGAGAAGGGAAAGGCTACTCATTCCAGTATTCTGGCCTGAAAAGTTCCATGGACTGTATAGCCCATGGGGTCACAAAGAATCAGACACAACTGAGTGGCTTTCACTTATTAGAAATCATATCTGTGCTAACAGCTAAAGTAAAATTAAAAATGGCTGACCTTACTATTCTTAAGAGCTACCTATGTCCCTTTATCTTTTATCACAAATTAAAATAAATATTCTATCTCATTTACTATTGAATCTCTTCAAGATTTATTAGGGTTATTTTTTCCTAAAGAAATGAATTTGTGTATGTTCTCTTGCTCAAGGCTGTATAGAGCTCAGTTCAAAGCTTTCAGGTTTTAATGGTAGAGGTAGCCTAGGAGAGAAGGCAGAGGGAAGGAAACAGAGATGAGAGGGAGAGAACCAAAGAGAAAGACATCATAGGATACTAAGACTGGTGGCTGTGAGCAACCTAAGCTGGTCATTTTTGATAGTTATAAACACTATAGACATTCCCTGAATATCATTTGGATTGCTAAAATAAGTGAGCTTTTCCAGAAAACCCTGCAAACATTGTTAATAAAACTGAATATTTTTCCAAACTCCTACTACTCCTCATAGAGATTGTGAACAGAATAACACTCTACCCATGTTGATTTGAAAATCAGTCAGGTTTTATTTCAAGTTAGAAACTGCACACTGAGGAGATAGAGCCCAGTGGACATATGGCCTGTACCTGTTACACTTTCAGAGCATTGCTTGTTCTTTCTTTTTCCCAAATCATTGACATCAAGCCCCAAAGAAGGAGAAAAAGAAGAAATCGCCTAGAAAAAAACTATATACATATAATCAAGGTTTAAATGTTCAATGGAAAATTATATTTTTAAAGTAGAAATAAATTTCACATATAGATGCATTACTTGAAGTATATTAAATAAACTTTATAACACTAGAGAGTCATATACTCACTGTCACCAAAGTGAATGCCTTCTAGTTTCTTGAAAGTAAATGAAAAACCGAACTCTCTTTGTCCTTCTCTTTCTCACTGCATCTCTCTCTATATATATAGATATAGTTATAGATAGGTGTATATGTGTATGTTTTGGGTGACCTTTCTCAAAAACATACAGTCACTGCATTTCCAGTGAACTCCAATATTTGCCAAACAGCAAGTCAAACATTACATAAGCGGTAAACCCGCAAAAGGATATAGTTTGAAAACATCCTTAGAGATTCATTCTTCTTGATTTATCACCTGCTGAAATTCTGCCTCCTGCTTCCTTGTTCTTTGGGTTTTCGTAATCCTAGCAATTATCAAGTCTTCTCCCACACTTGGGTAGGAACACTTTAACTCATAAAGAATCACATATATATTAAAACAAGTCATATGTCCCACTGGAATAATTTTCAAAATTTGAGAGCAAAATAATTTTTATCACAAGCTTTTCATATTTGCTTTTGCCTAAATTAAGAAATAACTAATGCCAAATATTGCACATGTGAAAAGGATGAATTTTATCTATTTATGTATTGAGAAGGTATTTTATTGTGTTTTGAACATTTAATATGAGAAAAACTGTACAAAAAAGATCTTCACAACCAAGATAATCACGATGGTGTGATCACTCTCTTAGAGCCAGACATCCTGGAATGTGAAGTCAAGTGGGCCTTAGAAAGCATCACTACGAACAAACTGGAGGTGATGGAATTCCAGTTGAGCTATTTCAAATCTTGAAAGATGATGCTATGAAAGTGCTGCACTCAATATGCCAGCAAATTTGGAAAACTCAGCAGTGGCCACAGGACTGGAAAAGGTCAGTTTTCATTCCAATCCCAAAGAAAGGCAATGCCAAAGAATGCTCAAACTACCACACAATTGAACTCATCTCACACTCTAGTAAGGTAATGCTCAAAATTCTGCAAGCCAGGCTTCAGCAATACGTGAACTGTGAACTTCCTGATTTTCAAGCTGGTTTTAGAAAAGCCACAGGAACCAGAGATCAAATTGCCAACATCTGCTGGATCATGGAAAAAGCAAGAGAGTTCCAGAAAAATATCTGTTTTTGCTTTATTGACTATGCCAAAGCCTTTGACTGTGTGGATCACAAGAAACTGTGGAAAATTCTGGAAGAGATGGGAATACCAGACCACCTGACCTGCCTCTTGAGAAACCCATATGCAGGTCAGGAAGCAACAGTTAGAACTGCACATGGAACAACAGACTGGTTCCAAATAGGAAAATGAGTGCATGAAGGCTATATATTGTCACTCTGCTTATTTAACTTCTATGCAGAGTACACCATGAGAAACGCTGGATTGGAAGAAGCAGAAGCTGGAATCAAGTTTGCCGGGAGAAATATCAATAACCTCAGATATGCAGATGACACCACCCTTATGGCAGAAAGTGAAGATGAAGTAAAAAGCCTCTTGATGAAAGTGAAAGAGGAGAGTGAAAAAGTTGACTTAAAACTCAACATTCAGAAAACTAAGATCATGGCATCTGGTCCCATCACTTCATGGGAAATAGATGGGGAAACAGTGTCAGACTTTATTTTGAGGGGCTCCAAAATCACTGCAGATGTTGATTGCAGCCATGAAATTAAAAGACGCTTACTCCTTGGAAGGAAAGTTATGAGCAACCTAGATAGCATATTCAAAAGCAGAGATATTACTTTGCCAACGAAGGTCCATCTAGTCAAGGCTATGGTTTTTCCAGTAGTCATGTATGGATGTGAGCGTTGGACTGTGAAGAAAGCTGAGTGCTGAAGAATTGATGCTTTTGAATTGTGGTGTTGGAGAGGACTCTTGAGAGAAGACTCTTGAGAGTCCCTTGTACTGCAAGGAGATCCAACCAGTCCATCCTAAAGGAGACCAGTCCTAGGTGTTCTTTGGAAGGACTGATGCTAAAGCTGAAACTCCAATACTTTGGCCACCTGATGCAAAGTTAACTCATTGGAAAAGACTCTGATTCTGGGAGGGATTGGAGGCAGGAGGAGAAGGGGACAACAGAGGATGAGATGGTGGATGGCATCACTGACTCGATGGACATGAGTTTGTGTGAACTCTGGGAGTTGGTGATGAACAGGGAGGCCTGGCGTACTGTGATTCATGGGGTCGCAAACAGTCGGACACGCCTGAGTGACTGAACTGAACTGAACTACCATCTTAAGGGCTTCCCTTGTACTCAGTTGGTAAAGAATCCACCTGCAATGCAGGAGACCTGGGTTTAATCCCTGGGTTTGAAAGATCCCCTGGAGAAGGGAAAGGCTATCCACTCCAGTATTCTGGCCTGGAGAATTCCATGGACTCTGTAGTCCATGGAGTGGCAAAGAGTTGGACACAATCCTAAGAAAATTGTATGTGAACAGTCCAGTACTGGTCCAGCACTGGTACACCAGTATCTTCCCCAGGGCTTTAAAACTTATAATTTTTCCCCCCCAGTGATGTGCTAGAATCCCTTCCAGATGGCTGGACTTCTGCAAAGTTCTTCTCATCGATAGGTGCCGATCCACATCAGCATCCTGCAGGTTTTCTCAATTGCAGCTATGAATAGTTGTGTTAGTGACTGAACAAAAGCAACAGTTTCCAAGGCTTCTGCTGGTTCCAGAGCCCATACAGAGGTGGGTTAGACTTTTCTTGGGTCTCTAGTAATGAGGTGCTAGATTCTACAACTTTCAAAGAGATTTTCTTGTTTATGATTGATACTGATTTTTAGTTGTTAAACAGGGGAACAAAAAAGAGCAACATTTAATATTTCCTTGATAGTGGTATTATCTTAGCATTATTAAGATGTGAACTATCTCAATTTTTTCTATATATTCAATAGATTCCAGTAAAACAAATTTATCAAACTTTTCAGTAAAAGTTAAAAAGCTGACACTAAAATTAATATAAAAAGCAAAGAATTTAGAATATTCAAAGAAAATACACTTAAAAAAACAATGTTGGAGTATTTCTTCCTGATTTGACTTAAGTTATCATAAATGTACTCTCATCAAGACAGTTTCATAAACAAACTATTTCTCTATCCATTCAATAGAATTCTACTCAGTAATAAAAGTGAGCAAACATGGATGAATCTCAAGTCATTCTGTGGAATGAAAAAAAGAAAAAGAGATCCAAATCATAAAGGCAAAAGTAAAATTTTCACTATTGGCAAATGACATACTAAATATGGAAAATCCTAAGGACTCCATCATGGAAAATTAAAATAAACAAACTCTGTAGAGTTTCAGGATACAAAATCTATATACAGAAGTCTATTGCATTTCTATTCACTAAAAATGAACTATGAGGAAATATAGATGAAAAAACCAATTCCTCTTACAATTGCATCAAAAAGGTAAAAATATCTAAAATAAATGTAAACAAGGAGAGGCAAATGGCAACCCATCTCTGTCTTCTTGCCTGGAGAACCATGGGGTCACAAAGAGTTGGACACAACTTAGCAACTGAACAGCAATAATGAGGTGAGATACTTATGGACTGAAAACTATAAGACATTAATGAAAGATATTGAAGAAGACACAAATAAATGTTAGAGGTGTTCTGCACTCATGACAGAAAGAATTAATATAAACTTTTCATCTTACCTAAAGTAATCCATAGGTCCAATGCAAGTCCTATCAGAATTTCAATAGCTATTTCTTTTTTTTTTTTTTAACAGAAATAGAGCACACAATCCTAAAATTTGTATGAAAACATAAAAGACCACAAAGAGCCAAAACAATCTTGAGAAAGAACAAAGCATCTCAGTTTCTGATTTCAAACTATATTTCAAAGCTATAGTAGCCAAAACAGTATGATATTTATGTAAGAACCAACACATAGATCAATGGAAGAGAATTGAGAACCCAGAAACAAATATGCACATGTATGGTTAGTTAATTCATCACAAGAGAGCCAATAAAGTAAGTGGAAAAAAAGAGACTCTTCAATAAATGGTGCTGGAAAAACTGGACAGTCACATGCAAAAGAATGAGACTGGACCACTATATCCACTAGTTGCTGTTGTTCAGCCATCCAGTCATGTCTGACCCTTTGTGACCCTATAGGCTGCAGCACCCCAGGCCTCCTTGTTCCTCACCATCTCCCAAAGTTTGCCCAAGTTTATGTCCATTGCATTGGTGATGTCATCCAGCCATCTCATCCTCTGATGCCTTCTTTTCTTTCTACCCTCAATCTTTCCCAGCATCAGGGAATTTTCCAATGAGTCAGGTGTTGGCATCAGGTGACCAAATACTGAAGTTTCAGGTTCAGCATCAGTCCTTCTAATGAGTATTCAGGGTTGATTTCCTTTAAGATTGACTGGTTTGATCTCCTTGCTCTCCAAGGGACTCTCAGGAGTCTTCTCCAGCACTACAGTTTGAAGCATAAATTCTTTGGTGCTCTATCTTCTTTATGGTCCAGCTTTCACAACCATTCACAATCATTGGGAAGATAATAGCCTTGAGTATACAGACCTTTGTCAGCAGTGTGATGTCTCTGCTTTTCAACACACTGTCTAGGTTTATCATAGTTTTCCTGCCAAGAAGCAATAGTCTTCTGATTTCATGGCCACAGTCACCATCCACAGTGATTTCAGAGCCCAAGAAGAGGAAATCTGTCACTACTTCCACCTTTCCCCCTTCTATTTGCCATGAAGAAATGGAGCAGGATGCCATGAGCTTAGTTTTTTTTAATATTTAGTTTTAAGTCTACTTTTTCACTCTCCTCCTTCATGCTCATCAAGAGGTTCTTTAGTTCCTCTTAGTTTTTTGCCAATAGGGTAGCATCACCCACATATTGAGGTTGTTGATGTTTCTCCCACCTATCTTGATTCCAGCTTGTAATTCATCCAGCCCTGTATTTCTCATGATGTGCTCAGTGTGTAAGTTAAATAAACAAATGAACAGACAGCTCTGTCATACTGCTTTCTCAATCCTAAACCAATCCACTGCAGGAGGGAATGGCAAACTTGCCTAGAGAACCTCATGAACTGTATTTAAAAAAGATCACTAGTTAATATACTATATGTTTGAAAGTTGCTAAGAGAGTAGATCTAAAATGTTCTCATAAAAAGAAAAGAAATATGAAACTATGTGTGATGATAGATACTAACTAGATTTATTGTGGTAATCATTTTGCAGGATATACAAAAATCAAATTATTATGTTGCAGTTCGGAAGATACTGCAATTTATATATCAATTATACCTCAAAACTTATCGATTGATAATTAATTTCTTAAAGAGTAGCATCAGCTTAAGGAAAGTTCCTTTTGACTTTGCAACTTTATAATTAGCAATGCCATAGGTTGGTTTTTTTTTTTTTTTTTTTTACCATTGCTGTCATATCTGGAAAGCCCTCTGTCAAGATTCTGTCATATGTGTGTTTTAAAATTTCAGGACATTTCAAATATCCCTAAATACTAAAGTATTCTCTACACTGACTACATTATTCCTAGAAGTTTTTAAAAGACTTTTATACATAGTTTACTTACACATAAATTACTGCAAACTACAAAAATACATTATTGTATATTTAGACTATGTAAAATTTCAGTTAAGTGTCCATAGTCAAATTCCAAAACTTCCCATGGCCATGCCAACATTCGCTAACAGAAGGAGAACAAAGACAGAGAGGAAATAAAACTGGAAGCATCTAATTGTCTTCATCAGTTGTGGTTAATACACATGGATTCTGAAAATTTCATAAAAATACATCACCTTGTGAGTAAATTAGAGATCCCTGGAATGGACTTATGCAAATGAGGGTCTTGAAGCTTAAGCTTCATGACTTTCCACTGTCACTCCAGGTTGGCTTGGATAGAAGCACTCAAATTTGCAGAAGAGCAAGGGAAAAGGTATAGCTGAGAGAACTGAACATGCTAACAGAAAATGTGTAAATTTAAAATACATGCAATCTACTATAATGGAGAAATGTTACCATATTGGAATAAATTTATTATTCTGTATTGGCCTCCACCATCTTCCTTTGCCCAGACACCTGGGGTAGGGTGGTTAGATGAAGACTGCATTTTTTAATGGAAAATAAAGAAATTCTGTTATCTTTGTACTTCTGAATATAATCTGAATAAATGACAGATATTATTTTTAAAAAGACAAAAAATAATATCTACTGTATTACTTGACATGTAAAATTATAGAAAGTGAAAACTGATTTTTGATGACTAAAATTAGATCACTGTTTGGCTATGGAAAACTATGAAGGGATAAATTAACAAGAAACATGAGGGAACTTTTTGGGGTGATGACAGTGTTTGGTATCTTGATTAGGATGCTAGTTTTCTGCATGTACACATGTAGTAAAACTCATAAAGTTGTACCTTTCAAATATGTATAAATTAATGTATGCCAATTACATTTCAAAGTAAACAGAATAAGAGAGAAGTCCTTCTTACAGAATGATCTTCACACTCATTCCAAAGGTGTAATTCAAGCAGATATGGTGGATGTTATGAAACCTGAACCTTAGTTTTACCTTTCTTTGGAATTCCTGGTCTTGATCTTGTTTTTCCTAAATTAACACCTACTCATACCATCTGCATCATTTGCTTGTCTTGAAGATTATGGTTTAAACCATCCTCTGAAGTTTATTTTAGCACAACTCTCAAACATCTATTATGGTGATCTTTCTAGACCTAATTTACATATGCCATGTTTTCATATAAACTCCCAATATAAAGAGACCACATTCTTCATGACCATGAAGTTCATTGAACTTATTCATTCATTTTTAAAAGGATAAGCTTACAGAGAAAATATTTTACTGGGCTATGGATATCAATATATCTATGAACTCTAAAGACATTATAATTTGAATTGTGTGATTTACAAACATATTATAATGGTGATTAATAATTTAAGGTCTTGTCAAAGACTAAACAATGAAAGAAAACTTATTTCGAGAGAGAGGTTAACATATCATTCTTTCATTTATCCATATTCTGGTTTATAGAAAGGATACTTAGCAGAAAGGTGAGGCATGACATGTGTGTTTCTACAAAATGCTAGACTTGGGCAATTTGCACTACCAGTTTTGTGGCTTGATAGTGCTCAGTAGATGAAGATTAAGCTGCTTCTCAGGTTTAAAAGTAGTATCAAAAGATTGTCATTAACTCATCTCTGACCTAATGTATCTATAGCTGTCTGATCCTGTACTCAAGTGTACTCAGTGTACCCAAGGTTCTGTGTAGAAGTGAATATTTTCATGTTTCTACTTAGTCAGGGCTTTCTGAGCAAATAAATGTTCAACCTGAATTAAAGGACAATCCTTGAAAGTTAAAAACTATTAGACCTAAAGTGATTTTCTCCCAATCAAAGAGTAATAAATCTTATTTCCCTGGAATCAATGTCTTTCACTCTGTGATAGAGACTGCCCACTTTCTCTTCCAGAGAGGTTGTTCAGATTCAAAGAGGGTTGAAACTCTGAGTCATGGAGCTAGCCATTTACATTCTAGTGGAGCAGTCTTCTTTTTCTCTCCCAGAAAGTGTGGTGACAAACAAACAGCTCTCCTATTCCTATTTAAACTGCAGGATTCATAAGTCTAGGGTTCTTCTATGGCACAAGAGAAATCCTTCATGCCTCAGGCTTAGTCATCCTGCAGTTTCAGAAGGGGGACAGATTAAGGCATGAGGAACTGATGTGTTAATCACTACAATAGTCTTGCTGATACAGAAACTTCATGTTTACTTGTAGGATGAAATAAATGAATAAAGACATTAAAAACGATCAGCATAGTTTCAATTAATATCTAGTCTGACTAATATCAGAAAACAAGTACGCTAAAAATCGCTTCAATACTTCCGTTCAATAGATAGGATTTTCAGATTACCTGAAAATGCCAACTAGGAAAAAAAAAAAAAAGCAACTGTAGCATGTGGGAAAAACTTCTCTATATCTCAATGGGATACAGTGTATCTCAATGGGATAAAGAATAGCTTCTTTTCTAAAGAAGCTATTACTGTACAAAATAAACAAATAGATTACCAGTAATATGAAGAGTCTTTGTACTGTGTGGTTTGGACAACAGTGTCTTTAGGACCTAAAGGTTAGGATACTCACGAATGCGTGGAAATGTCTGGAAGGCTTTTACAACTGTTCGAACAACTAGTAAATAGCTAATGAGAGTTCCTGCCAGTGCTGCCATTCACGGAGACGCATAATGCATGAAGTGAATTCCGGAGCTGTTGAAAGAGGGAACAAGAGGTAGGGAAAAGTAAAATAGAAGGTGATTCAGAAAATACAAAAGGTTGAAAGTTTTCCAAGTACCTGTGGGCAGGGCCTAGAAAAGTAAAATGAAGTATTTTCAACAGCTTTAGCTAAAAGTAGTTGATGACAGTGTAATAGAGGATAATCTCAGCTTATGTAACATTTTGGCATATCTGATATATTTTGACATAAATTCTTTGTTGGCAGGGATGAAATTACATAATCCCATTGGGATTTTATTTTTAACTGTAAAGACGACATGTGCATTCCCCGACCAGAGACTGAACCTTTGCTCCTGGCAGTGGAAGCAGGAAATCTTAACCACTGGACTGCTAGAGAGTTGTCCAAAGTTTTTTTCAGTTCTTAACATAAGGAATCTCATTCTTTTAATGGAATTTAATGGAATCTCATGGTTTCAAGAAAAAAAAAAAAAGGAACCCATAAATTCCATATGGCATCTCATGTTTTATCTGGATATAAATTGATACTATGTGTGTAGAAGAATATGGACTCTTGTTATATTTGATAATGTAACATCAACATTGATCTCTAATTATGGTATCGCTAACTACATTGTATTGATATAGTCTTACAGAAATCCTACAATATAGAAATTATAATGAATAAACACATGATTTTGTTTACTTTGTGCCTTCTCCACATGGACTGCTGAATGCACTGGGATAGGACAAATTGCATTTCAGAGATCTTCAGTTCAGAGTACAGATGAAGGTTAATGAATGAAAGTCATGACCCATTTAGTTACCACAAAAAAGTATCAAATGCCCCTTCTTCAGTCAAAGGCTAGCTTTAGAGAACATGGAAATGGGAGGATATCTGAAAAGATGCCTTTTTTCCCATAGACTAAGTTACCTAAAATACTGTACTGATTACGAGATCAAGAGCTCTGGATTGTTTTAAAGTGTACTTCTGCCTAGCAGGTTGAGACTCACAAGGTTCATAAGGAGATCCTCCTATTAGTTATAGTAACTCAAACTATGTTTTCTTTGTATATTAACAGTTTCAAAAATATCTAAAATATCTATAAAATCTAAGAGACAATTTAAATGCAGCCCTGAAATTATGGCAGTTTGCTATAGTAAAGGGCCCACTGTCAAGGGAGTATGGTGGTCTGCAGGGAAAGAGCCCAAGTACAGCATTAGGAGTCAAGTCATGCATTAGTGGTAGGAGCTTCAGTTTCATCCTTGGAAGGACAGGCAGAGGAACCAGAGATCAAATTGCCAGCATTTGTTGGATCATGGAGAAAACATGGGTGTTCTAGAAAAACTTTAGCTCCATTGACTACATTAAAGCCTTCGACTGCATAAATTGCAACAAAGTGTGGAAAATTCTTAAAGAGTTGGGAATATCAGATCACCTTACCTGTCCCCTGAGAAACCTGTATATGGGCCAAGAAACAACAGTTAGGACTGGACATGGAACAACCGACTGGTTCAAAATTGGAAAAAAAGTATGACAAGGTTGTATATTGTCACCCTGCTTATTTATTTTTTGAACTTTTTATTTTGTATTGGGATATAGCCAATTAACAATGTTGTGATAGTTTCAGGTGAACATCAAAGGGGCTCAGCCATACATATACATGTATCCATTCTTCCAAACACCCCTCCCATCCGGGTTGCCACATAACGTTGAACAGAGTTCCATGTGCTATGTAGCAGTTGTCACTCTGTTTATTTAACTTATATGCAGAGTACATCATCCAGCTGAGCTGGATGAATCACAATCTGGAATCAAGGTTGCCAGGAAAAATATCAACAACCTCGGATATGCAGATGACACCACTCTAATGGCAGAAAGGTAAGAGTAACTAAAGAGTCTATTGATGAGGGTAAAAACAGAGAGTGAAAAAGCTGACTTGAGCTCAACATGAGAAAAACTAAGATCATACTCTCTTGTCCCATCATGTCATGGCAAATAGAACAGGGAAAACTGGAAGCAGTGACAGATTTGATTTTCTTGGTTTCCAAAATCACTGTGGACAGTGACTGCAGCTATGAAACTAAAAGATGCTTGCTCCTTGGAAGGAAAGCTGTGACAAATCTAGACAGCTTATTAAAAAGCAGAGACATCACTTTGCCAATAAAGGTCAAAGCTATATTTTTTCCAGTAGTCATGCACAGATGTGAGAGTTTGTCCATAAATAAGACAGAATTCTGAAGAATTGATGCTTTCAAATTGTGATACTGAAGAAGACTCTTGAGGGTCCCTTGGACTGCAAGGAGATCAAACCAGTCAATCCTAAAGGAAATCGACCCTGAGTATTCATTGGAAGGGCTGACACTAGAGCTGAAGCTCCAGTACTTTGGATACCTGATCTGAAGAGATGATTCACTGGAAAAGACCCTGATGCTGGCCAAAACTGAAGGCAAAAGGTGAAGGGGGGGACAGAGGACAAGATAATTAGATATCATCATTGACTCAATGGGCATGAATTTGAGCAAATTCTGGGAGACAGTGCAGGACAGAGGAGCCTGGCGTGCTACAGTCCATGAGGGTCACAAAAATAAGACATGACTTAGTGACTGAACAACAACAACAGTAATCATTGTAATCATTGTTCAGATCATATTCACCCACATGACTGAGACTTGTAACAACCTTTTAGCTATGATTTATGGCTTTGTTTAAGATTTAAATATAAATCTCTAATTTATATTTTATTTAACTAATATCATTAAGATTTAATAAGTAAACAGTAAAACTTTACATATGTATATCACATAATTGCATATGTAATTACACGTGAAATATGTATACACAAAATAAGTAAAATAATTGCATGTAAAATTTACATATGTAAATCTTAAATGTAAGATTTAAATCAGGATTTAATTTTTAAATTAAGAAATTTCATGATTTAAATCAGGCAAGTGTCAGTAGGGACTTTAAAAAATTACTTACACAGACTGATTATATGTAAAAAAATCAAAGATAGTGATAGATCTTTAGGGTGGCATATTATGCTTAATAGATCAGAGAAAATTATCTGAACTATTAGAATACTCCTCTACTTATTCAGTTCTTAAATGTATAACAAAGTATGTTTGAAGGAATTTTTTAGAGCAGTGTTTCTAAAGAGGAATGATTGTGACATTTAATTGAAAACACTTGGCTTCTAAAAGTTTTAAAATTTGAAAAAGCTTTCTCATCTTACATTTCTTTCGGATCTGGGACCTCAACAGTGTTTGAAGAATGTGTGAAAGGCCAATTTATGGTGTATAGTATAATTCCTAAATGGATTTTTCATGAATAAATGTCAATTTTGGAATACTTCTGTGGCCATTTCCTGAGTGCAAACCCATATTTAATCTACAAAATATTGTGGATACTTCAGGTATGGACTCGGTGAAGGATAAATAATATACAAATATTTATTGAGTAGATGTCAGTGGAGTAGGTTACACAGTAAGAAAGCCTCAGGGTTCAGAATTGCAAGAGATTAAAAATTATCTATACAGAAAGTTTATTAAGATCAGAACAAAGGTTGAAATCACCTGGACATAAAGCACAGTGGGGAAGTGTCAAGGATTCAGTATAGAGAGATGAACAATTAGAATACACGAGAGTAGATAGAGGACAAAAGAACCAGGATAGGAAAGTGTAACCTGGGTTATAGGGCAGCAGGGGTAGAAAGGAAATGATAACAATAGCCATAAATGTAAGAGATGAGAACTGAAAGTCTGTTGATGAACTTGCTGAGCAGGTTTAGTAATATGATATAGGAACCACTTCAATTAAAGGACAGTTGGATGAGGACTTCCCTAGTTAACTGCTTAAGACTTCACCCTCCAATTCAGGGGGTGCAAATTTGATACTTGGTCAGGTAGCCAAGATCCTACACAACTTGCAGTCAAGAAACCAAAACAAAAAAAAAAAAAAAAAAAAAGAAACCCAAAAGCAATATTTTAACAAATTTAATGAAGCATTAAAGATGATCCACATTAAAAAAAGTTTTTTTAAAAATGTAGGTGGTTAGTAAATATAGAAATTGAGCATAAACTATTGAGTTAAATTCAGCATTAAAGGAAATGACAAAAACTAAAGCAGAAGAGCAATTACAGAAGGTAACAAAATGGGATAGTCTTTCATTTAAGGAATTTAAGACCCCCCTGTTGACATCATGGAGGTGTGACCTGTACAATGACACAGGGCTCCATATCGAAAAAGCCCACCTTTGATCTAATACTTCACTATTATCACATCAAAATACGTGGTAATTTTAGAAAAGGGGCCTTGCATTATCATTTTGCTCCTTGGGCTAAAAATTCATGGTCTCCTTGAATTATGTGACCAGTCCTGTGAAAACCGGAGTATATCTGTTGAGAAGAAGAAGTCTTAAATTATGGTAGTAACTTCAGGATGTGTTCACAGTTCTATCAATCACTATGTATTGAGTATATAATATAGGATAGATACTTTAAAAATCAGTATTGAGTTGCATCACACAATGTGGTCCTTTGAGGGTATCTGCATATTTCCTGTGAGGATCAATAAAAATTAAGACTCTATCTATGATTTTGGAAAGGCTTTTGATACCTGAGTCAGTGGCAATGCCCAACAACTTGAATTTTTGTGGCAGTGTTTTCCAGTCCTCTGTAACTGATATTATAAACCATCTTTTTTTTTTTTTTCCTGTTTCTTTTGTGGGATATTTTGTAGAATGTTCTAAACTTTGATAACTCTACTGTTTGCAATCCCCATGTTTTGCTCTCTTCCTTTTCTAGGACTTTTCAACAGAACTTTATGTAATAAGAAAGTGTTGTCTATCCATGCTTTCCAGTATGGTACCCAGTAGCCACATATAACTATTGAGGACTTGAAATGCAGCTAGTGAGACTGAGAAACTGAAATTTTATATAATTTAATAAATTTTGATTTAAATGTAAATAACTACATGAGGCTGTTAAACATCTAATTTACTGGACAGCTTTCTGATAAATACATGAAACAAGCCAAAGTATTTTGGTAAATCATGTTAGTCTTGGGTTATCAATACATCTGGAATAACTAAATCCTACTGCATCATATATTAATGTGTTAGATTCTTTTACATCAATTCATGAGTGAAAAAGAACGGAAACAGGAGTAAATAAAACATCTTTTGGGCTTTTGACACTTTATATTAATTACCAATTAGCAAACTTTTCTCTGAAAAAGCATTGCTGCTGGTAAGTCGCTTCAGTCGTGTCCGACTCTGTGCGACTCCATAGACGGCAGCCCATCAGGCTCCACCGTCCCTGGGATTCTCCACACAAGAACACTGGAGTGGGTTGCATTTCCTTCTCCAAGACAGAACACTATTGCCCGCCAACTCCCACCCTTGGCACCATATTCACTTCGCAAACGGAGAAACTGAGGCTCAGAAGGTCGGTGAGGTCCCGTGGCGCGTGTTTCCATGCCACTCAATTTGTCTCTTCTGTGGAAAGGAGACTCGGACTCCCCGGCCCCTGTGATTCCCGGGCGGCCCAGGCCATGCTCTGGCCTCCCCACATGGATCCCGCAGTGGCTGCCATGTGGGCCACAACTGGAGACCTTGTCGCACTTGCTCTAACCAGAGCACACACTCCCCACGTGTCCCATGCCTCCTCCCGTAGCCCCCTATTCGGTCCACGTCGCATTCTCTGACTCCTTGCCCCACTGTGCCTGCCTTATCGTCCCTGAGGCCTTCATGGCACTCTACCCACGACTGCTCAAGCATTATCCATAATAAAAAATGATGCTTAAAAATTTTCCTCTTTCTAAATTCCGTATGTATGCGTTAGTATACTGTATTGGTGTTTTTCTTTCTGGCTTACTTCACTCTGTATAATTGGCTCCAGTCTCATCCACCTCATTAGAACTGATTCAAATGTATTCTTTTTAATGGCTGAGTAATACTCCATTGTGTATATGTACCACAGCTTCCTCATCCATTCATNGAAAAGGAGTACGTCAAGGCTGTATATTGTCACCCTGCTTATTTAACTTATATGCAGAGTGCATCATGATAAATGTCAGGCTGGATAAAGTACAAGCTGGAATCAAGATTTCCAGGAGAAATAGCAATAACCTCAGATATGGAGAGGACACCACCCTTATGGCAGAAAGTGAGGAGGAACTAAAAAGCCTCTTGATTTAGGTGAAAGAAGAGAGTGAAAAAGCTGTCTTAAAACTCAACATTCAAAGAACTAAGATCATGGCATCCAGTCCAATCACTTCATGGCAAGTAGATGGGGAAACAATAGAAAGATCAACAGACTTTATTTTCTTGGTCTCCAAAATCACTGCAGATGGTGATTCTAGCAATGAAATGAAATTATACTTGTTCCTTTGAATAAAATCTATGACAAGACAGCATATTAAAAAGCAGAGACACTACTTTGCCAACAAAGGTCCGTCTAGTAAAAGTTATGGTTTTTCCAGTGGTCATGTATGGATGTGAGAATGGGCCATAAAGAAAGCTCAGTGCCGAAGATCTGATGCTTTTGAACTGTGGTGTTGGAGAAGAATTGAGAGTCCCTTGGACTGCAAAGAGATCAAAGCNAAAAAGCAGAGACACTACTTTGCCAACAAAGGTCCGTCTAGTAAAAGTTATGGTTTTTCCAGTGGTCATGTATGGATGTGAGAATGGGCCATAAAGAAAGCTCAGTGCCGAAGATCTGATGCTTTTGAACTGTGGTGTTGGAGAAGAATTGAGAGTCCCTTGGACTGCAAAGAGATCAAAGCAGTCAATCCTAAAGGAAATAAATTCTGAATATTCATTGGAAGGACTGATGCTGAAGCTGAAACTCCAATAATTTGGCCACCTGATGTGGAGAACTGACTCATTGGAAAAGACCCTGATGCTGGGAAAGATTGAAGGTGGGAGGAGAAGAGGATGACAGAGGATGAGATAGTTGGATGGCATCACCGACTCAATGGATATGAATTTTGAGCAAACTCTGAGAGATGGTGAAGGACAGGGAAGCCTGGCATGTCCATGGGGTTGCAAAGAGTCAGGTATGACTGAGTGACTGAACAAAATCATCAAACATACACTGACCATATGGCCAGTGTCATTACCACGATAGTAGGATTTCCAGTAATTTTACTTAGCTTTCATAGCTTCTCTAATGGCTCAGACAGTAAAGAATCTGCATGCGACGCAGGAGACCCAGATTGGATCCTTGGGTCAGGAAGATCCCTTGGAGAAGGGAATGGCTATCCACCCCAGTATTCTGGCTGGGAGAATTTCATGGACAGAGGAGACTGGTGTGTACATTGGATTGCAAAGAGTTGGACACGACTGAGCAACAAACACCACTACCATGATGACTTCTGCAATATTCCTGCATTAAGTATATAAGCAAAATAATGCCTAAGAGTAAGTTTAATGGAGACCTTAGTGTAAGCAGAGGCAAGGAGACATGAAACAGAAAGGAGGTTGAAAGAGGAAAAACTCCACACAACCTATTGAAATGTCAGTGTATGAAATTAAAAGAAAATCACATGATAGTAAAACTTGAAAAAGAAATACACATTGTGGATTTGCATAAGGAGAAGGTGAATTAATAATGATTTCAAAAAATAGATGATAGATATAAAGAAAAAGGAAAAATTGCTTAAACTGGATGATGCAAGGCTGAGAACCATGCAGAATGCATCATCAAATTTCAGGGAATGTTGCCTTGTATCCAAGTCAGTGAGAGAAACAGAGTATTTTAATCTAGCAAGAGGCTATGTCAGCATCTCTCTTCTTTTGTATCACTCACATTTCCTCATTTTGAAAACTATAAGCATAGGCTATAATGAATCACAAACCTTAAATAACATTGGGTTGATGTAGGTGCCATACAGTTACATATTTAACAACTTGAGCCAGTGAAAAATAAATTTTAATCTTTTCAGGTAGTTGTGGATTTACTATAAATGCTCCAAAAGCTGAAATCAAATAAGAAAATAGACTAGTTTACTCGAGTTCTGTCTTGCCTCAGATTTTCATTGTTACTTGGCTAGTGCACCTCTGATTACATAATAGGGCTGTTATCTTTGCCATATATTCCAAACTGGTCTCTCAAGATTTTCTCTACAATTTACTCTGCACATTAACACAAAATCAATTTCTTGTAATTCCATTTTGTGTTTTTCCCAATCACTCTGAGTGGTTGCTGATTTAATATGAATTTAATATTCAGCAATAACTTGCTTATTTCATTAGTAAGAAATCTGGATAAAATGAACCATTTCTGGTCCCACTGAACAATTTTTCTTAGGCTTTCATCATTCTATTTTAAAAAATTCATTTAACTTTTATTTTATAGTGGAGTATAGTTAGCTGATTTGTAATGTGTTAGTTTCAGATATACAGCAAAGTATTTCAGTTTTTATATTTTCTCACATTTTTTCCCATGTAGTTTATTACAGAGTATTGATTTGAATTCCTTATGCTCTGTAGTAGATCCTTGTTAATTATCTATTTCATACATAATAATGTGTATATGTTAATCCCAAGCTTCTAATTTATCCTTTCTCCTCCACATTTCCATTTTGGTAACACACTAGTAAAGTAATGCTCAAAATTCTCCAAGGCAGCCTTCAGCAATACGTGAACCATGAACTTCCAGATGTTAAAGTTGCTTTTAGAAAAGGCAGAGAAACCAGAGATCAAATTGCCAACATCTGCTGGATATTCGAAAAAGCAAGATAGTTCCAGAAAAACATCTATTTCTGCTTTATTGACTATGCCAAAGCCTGTGACTGTGTGGATCACAAGAAACTGTGGAAAACTCTTCAAGAGATGGGAATACCAGACCACCTGGCCTGCCTTTTGAGAAACATATGCAGGTCAGGAAGCAACAGTTAGAACTGCATGTGGAACAACAGACTGGTTTCAAACAGGAAAAGGAGTACGTCAAGGCTGTATATTGTCNCTGTGGAAAACTCTTCAAGAGATGGGAATACCAGACCACCTGGCCTGCCTTTTGAGAAACATATGCAGGTCAGGAAGCAACAGTTAGAACTGCATGTGGAACAACAGACTGGTTTCAAACAGGAAAAGGAGTACGTCAAGGCTGTATATTGTCACCCTGCTTATTTAATTTATATGAAGAATACATTATGAGAAATGCTGAGCTGGAGGAAGCACAAGCGGGAATCAAGACTGCCAGGAGAAATAGCAATAACCTCAGATATGGAGAGGACACCACCATTATGGCAGAAAGTGAAGAAGAACAAAACAGCCTTTTGATGAAAGTGAAAGAAGAGAGTGAAAAAGTTGGCTTAAAGCTCAATATTCAGAAAACTAAGATCATGGCATCAGGTCCCATCACTTCATGGGAAATAGATGGGGAAACAGTGGAAACAATGGTTGACATTATTTTTCTGGGCTCCAAAATCATTGCAGATGGTGATTGCAGCCATGAAATTAAGAGACGCTTACTCCTTGGAAGGAAAGTTATAACCAACCTAAACAGCGTATTAAAAAGCAGAGATATTACTTTGCCAACAAAGGTCCATCTAGTCAAGGCTATGGTTTTTCTTGTGGTCATGTATGGATGTGAGAGTTGGACTAGAAAGAAAGCTGAGCACTGAAGAATTGCTGCTTTTGAACTGTGGTGTTGGAGAAGACTCTTGAGAGTCCCATGGACTACAAGGAGATCCAACCAGTCCATCCTAAAGGAGAACAGTCCTGGGTGTTCATTGGAAGGACTGATGCTGAAGCTGAAACTCCAATACTTTGGCCACCTGATGCAAAAAGCTGATTCATTTGAAAAGACCCTGATGCTGGGAACGCTTGAGGGCAGGAGGAGAAGGGGACGACAGAGGATAAGATGGTTGGATGTCATCACCGACTCTATGGACATGGGTTTGGGTGGACTCCGGGAGTTGGTGATGGACAGGAAGGCCTGGCTTGCTGTGGTTCATGGAGTCTCAAAGAGTCGGACACACCTGAGACACTGAACTGAACTGAAGTTTGATTTTGAAGCCTTTGAGTCCATTTCTGTGTGGTAACTAAGTTTATTTGCATAATTTTTTAGATTCCATATATAAGTGGTATCATGCTATTTGTCTTTCTCTGACTTACTTCACTTAGTATGATGATCTCTAGGCCCATCCATGTTGCTGCAAATGGCTTGTTTGATTTTTATTGCTGAGTGATATTCCTGTGTATATATGTACTAAAACCTCTTTATCCATTCATCTGCTGATGGACATTTAGATTATTTCCATGTCTTGGCTATTATAAATACTGTTGCAATGACCATCAGGGTGCTTGTATCTTTNTAGGCCCATCCATGTTGCTGCAAATGGCTTGTTTGATTTTTATTGCTGAGTGATATTCCTGTGTATATATGTACTAAAACCTCTTTATCCATTCATCTGCTGATGGACATTTAGATTATTTCCATGTCTTGGCTATTATAAATACTGTTGCAATGACCATCAGGGTGCTTGTATCTTTTTGAATTATTTTTATTTTCTAGATATATGCCCAAGAGTGGGATTGCTTGATTATAAGATGGTTTCTTCGCTGGTGTGTTTCACTTGTTTTTGTCTCAAAGTGAAAGTCGCTCAGTCATGTCCAACTCTTCCTGACCCTATGGACTACACAGTCTATGGAATTCTCCAGGCAAGAATACTGGAGTGGGTAGCTGTTCCCTTCTCCAGGGGATCTTCTTAACCAGGGATCAAACCCTAGACTCCTGCATTGCAGGCAGATTCTTCTCTGTCTGAGCCACCAGGGAAGCCCATGAATACTGGAGTGGATAGCCTATTTCTTCTCCAGAGGATTGCTTGATCCAGGAATTGAACCAGAGTCTCCTGCATTGCAGGTGGATTCTTTACCAGTTGAGCTGCCATGGAAGCTGGTTTACACGTACTAAGGGCTTAGATAAATCCTCTACTCTTTCGGCCTCTTCTCCAAAAGAGAGACTGTGCTGTCTGTCTTTCAAAAGACCATCCATATTCAAAGTGCAGTTCAACATTCTTTCACTTTTATTCTTCCTATAAAATCTTTCCTAATAACTGTGTTCAAAGGAAATGTTTCCTTCCATGGTCATGTGATGACTTTCAAGGCTCAAATGCTTTTTCCTTCACAGGTCCCTTCCTCCACACACACATAAACCTGTGTAAAACCACATTTGGTGACTGTGTTGACATAAAGATGAACACAAGCTAAAATGAATCATTCTTCTGATTTAATTTTTGAAAGATATCAAATATTCTGTCCCTAAAGTATCATGGACCCTGTGAGCTTGGCCTCCTGTGTTTAATGGGCTATTTAACTCTCTGCTCTGCTCATTCTGGTTCACTTAACTGACCATAAGCCTGCTGGGAACATCATCCCTTTTGCAGCAGTTCTCCAATAGTGGCAATTTGCCCCCAAGGGAGATAAGTCTGGAGACATTTTGGTTATCATTATTACCACAAGGATGGAAGGGGGCAGTGCTACCAGAATCTCACGGGTAGAGACCAGAGGTGCTATCAAGCTTCCTACTAAGCACAGGAAAGCCCCCACCCTGACCCCCAGCAAAATGCCAGTAGCGATGAGGGAGACAAACTTTGCCTTATTAGATGAGCTTTGAGGAAATGAGATTTCTTTAGTGTATAATATACACTGCAAATACCAGCCAACAAAGTACATTTCAAATAGTAGGTATGTGAGTGTGTGGATGCTAAGTCACTTCAGTTGTACCCAGCTCTATGAGACCTATGGGCCACAACCCACCAGGCTCCTCTGAACAGGGAATTCTCCAGACAAGAATACTGGAGTGGCTGGCATGCCCTCCTCCAGGGGATATTCCCAACCTAGGGATCAAACATGTCTCTCTTATACCTCCTGCAATGGCAGGCAGGTTCTTTACCACTAGCACCAGCAGGGAAGCCCGAAGAGTAGATACACTCTACATTGAAAAGATGAATACCTGAAGTAATTAGAAATGTTTTCCTGCCCAAATGAAAAGTTTAGAAGAATCTAGTCTTTACAGGACTTTCAATATGAAAATTAAGATGCCTTACAGTACCTTAAAATGATCTCAGGCAACACACAAAAAAGCTGATTGGGCAGCAGAATGTCACTGTTCAAAGAAGCCATACCAACCAAACTTCAGACTTCTAAAGAGTATTAACACACAACTTTCTGTTAAGAAAGCACAATGAGGAAAATTCTTTTAAAAAACACACATGCCAAGTCCTCAGTCTTGGAAATTCTAGCTGCAGAGAGTTTCAGGTGACTCTAATACATACATCTGGTTTAGTACATGGGTACAATTGGAAAGATCATGTTAATAGATGATGATAGCCACTTTTGTTCATTCTAAAAGGACCATGCAAGTATGTGTCACAATAAAGCAATTGTCATTGGCTTCTAAAGCTGCTCCTTTTAAGCTTGTCTGTGTGTTCTAAATATAGTGAATATGCATGATTTCTAAAATTGAGACTCTATGATGCAAAAATGTGGTTTTGTTATTTTTAAAATAAAAATTAAAGCACACTCAGATTTAAATATTTCTTAGCAATCTGATAGCTATTCCCAGGGAATGGCCCTCATAATAAATTTATTTTTGTCTTATTTTTTTCACAATGTAGTCAATGGTGGCTGGAAGATCATATTTTATCATTTCGTCAAAACTGCATGAAACAAAATGAATAAAATTTGTTTTAATTCTTTACTAGTAATAAGAAAGTCATTTTCATGTTTTAAATTATGGGTTTAAGAAGTCTTCTGAAGGGACACTTGGCTCATAAGTGCTTACGTTGATTCCACACTTCTTATTTGTTAGCTACTAACATGCTACCTGTTTCCAAGCACCACTTCATTCCAAACCCTCAATATACCTTTGAGATAAGTATATAACTATGCATATTATAGACCTGAGGAAACGGGAAACAGGAAATGCATACTATAGAGCAGAGGAAACAGGAAGTTGGCTATTGAGTATAGCCAATAAATGATAGACTAAATTTTACAGTGCTCTTCTTCTGGAGCCAGTGTTCTAAGATATTGTATTTATGGCTTTCCCATAAGAGAATTATGAGCAATATACTATTTAAAAATGGATATCAGACA
This sequence comes from Neotragus moschatus, assembly GCA_006410615.1. Classification (NCBI taxonomy): domain Eukaryota; kingdom Metazoa; phylum Chordata; class Mammalia; order Artiodactyla; family Bovidae; genus Neotragus; species Neotragus moschatus. The sequence continues at coordinate 137,373 of SJYA01002968.1, forward strand.
AAAACCATTGCTAGGGGTACAGAAGTGCAAGTAGAAAATCAACTTTTTTTGGCAATTGATGAGGGTAGATGCTATTATATTATTCTGCTTTTCTGTGGCAAAAGTAACCATGTACAAATTTACCCTTTTCTTCTCCTCCAGCCTCCACAATTTTCCTAAAAAAAAATTAAAAAGCCACAAAAAGTAGTGGATGGGTTGGAAACATGAAAATTTAGGAAACTGGAGCAAGAACAAGAAATCATGTCTTTTGACATATTTTTAATTCTTAGGCACATGGATAACCATAAAAATAAAAATCTAGAATAATTTTTACATATAAATATTTTAAAGATTTAGGAATATTACTCAAGAGTTATATATTTTAATAAAATATCTTCATTCCAGTTCTACAAAATTTATTTCAACATTAATAATTCAATAAGCACATTTAATACATTTTAAAATCAAAATACAACAGTACAGATTTTTTTCTTCCTAACCTGAAAGTCCAGAATACTTTGGGATCTGTTTCCAGGTATAATTGTTTCCTGGATCAGAGATTCCCTCTGCTTGCTGTTCCCCATCCACACATCATACCCAGTATCTGCCGGAAGAAATCCCAGGCTAATGTTGGGAAGGTTGAAAATCCAAATACTGGCAGTTACAGACCATAGTATAAGTACACAACTGGCTTTTGGGCTGAAAAGAAAGCACTGAAAATACTTTATAACTGAAAAATTGATTGGAAAGTACGACATAGGTCTTCAAATCACTTTTATTTAGTTAGGACTGATTGGCTTATATGCCGAAGAAACGTGCAAACACTTCATTGCATGTATTTTATGCTAACAAATGTTGATATTATTCCTTATCCTCAGGGCAAAAGAATTGCAACATCTGTAGGGTTCCATGTCCTTTTCTTGCCTCCACATCCTCAAGCATATTTTTCCTTAGTGGATGATTTCAATTTTTAGGGTTTACAACTTATATTCTTTGTAAACAAAGAGTTTACACCTCATGAAAAACAAAAGAGAAATATTCAGAAACAAAAATATTTTGGGTATTAAAAAACTCTTGTATAGATTATTTAAAAAGAAAAAAAATTCTCCTAAAGTTGAATAGCATCTGCTTGCTTTGAGCATTTAAATGGAAAAGAGGAGTGAACCAAATCTCTGCTGTTACTTCAGGAAGTGCAATGATAATACACACTCAGGTAAATCCCTATAAATAATCCCAGTGAAAAATGTGGTTCAAAGTCCTGGGGCTTCTATTCAGAAACTCTGAGTTTCCACTCAGTACACCAAAGTTCATGAGCCAATGTGTGCTCCACTTTCTCATCATAAAAATCCATGTAAATCAAATGTCACTCAGACCCTCAACTTAATCTCAGAGATCCAAAGAGGCTCAAAGTTTCCTTTTTATGAGTAAATTAATTTTATATTGTATGGTTAGGATATATTTGACTGGGTTGCATTTGATTCAGGATTTAAGACTCATCTTTTTCTATCACACTGTTCCTATCTAAATGATTCTTCCCATGAGGAATCCGGTTGAGCTGAAGGATGTAACCTTTTGCAGTGATAACTTCATGCTCTTCACTTGGGTAAACCCAATAGGAAATTATCTAACTCTGAATGGAGAAAAGACAAAATATTTAGCTTCATTAATTCCCTTAACCATTTGTATGATTCTTAATGTAGACTTTCTTATTGGCAGCGTAACATATACTATGTAAGGAGAGCTTTCAGATTATAAAATCAACTTGTTTTAAACAATGAATGAAAATAATAGTGACAAAGTCTGTGGAGGTGTTTTTTAATTAGCGAAAATAACAATGTATAGCATCCATATTGGCCTTGGGATTAATAGATTTTTCTCAAAGTAAATAAAATGTATTTCCAAACACATGGAGGACACACATCATTATAAGTAGCCACCACATTTTGAACCTATTAAAGAAAAAAGTTATTAGCATGATGCAGTGAAAGTTTCAGTATAAAATCATGTTCTTGTACTGCCTTGCTGTTTGCTTCATAGATGCTTTATTTGTTAGTTTATCCCCGAGTTCTCTTTGTGTCTTATTGCTTTGTCTATCCAATGGCTTTATAACACTTTTGTTATCCTGGTTATTTCTTTTCAACTGTGTATATGATATTTCCTCAGAGGACCTTTTATCTATCAACCTGTAGACTTGATTTCAGAGCTACCATTTGCTGTCTGTTATAGGTTGAATTGTTTCACCCCACCACACTCCCCTGAAAAAGGAATGTTCAAATTCTAACCTTCAATATCCCAGAATATTACATATGTATATAAGGTTATTGCAGATGAAATTATTTAAGTTGAGTGAAAAAGTTGGCTTAAAGCTCAACATTCAGAAAACAAGATCATGGCATCTGGTCCCATCACTTCATGGGAGATAGACGGGGAAACAGTGGAAACAGTGTCAGACTTTATTTTTCTGGGTTCCAAAATCACTGCAGATGGTGACTGCAGCCATGAAATCAAAAGAAACTTACTCCTTGGAAGAAAAGTTATGACCAACCTAGATAGCATATTCAAAAGCAGAGATATTACTTTGCCGACTAAGGTCCGTCTAGTCAAGGCTATGGTTTTTGCAGTAGTCATGTATGGATGTTAGAGTTGGACTGCGAAGAAGGCTGAGCGCCAAAGAATTGATGCTTTCGAACTGTGGTGTTGGAGAAGACTCTTGAGAGTCCCTTGGACTGCAAGGAGATCCAAGCAGTCCATTCTGAAGGAGATCGGCCCTGGGATTTCTTTGGAAGGAATGATGCTAAAGCTGAAGCTCCAGTACTTTGGCCACCTCATGCAAGGATTTGACTCATTGGAAAAGACTCTGATGCTGGGAGGGATTAGGGGCAGGAGGACAAGGGGACAACTGAGGATGAGATGGCTGGATGGCTCACTGACTCGATGGGTGTGAGTCTGAGTGAACTCCGGGAGTTGGTGATGGACAGGGAGGCCTGGCGTGCTACGATTCATGGGGTCACAAAGAGTCGGACACGACTGGGCAACTGAACTGAACTGAACATGTGTATGTTTGGGATGACCTTTCCCCAAAATGCGCAGTCACTGCATTTCCAGTGAACTCCAATATTTGCCAAACAGCAAGTCAAAAATTACATAAGCAGTAAATCCCCAAAAGGATATAGTTCCAAAACTTCCAAAACATATTTAGAGATTCATTCTTTTTGATTTATAACCTGCTGAAATTCTACCTCCTGCTTCCTTGTTCTTTGGGTTTTCTTAATCCTAGCAATTATCAAGTCTTTTCCCACACTTGGGTAGGAACCCTTTAACTCATAAAGAATCACATTTATATTAAAACAAGTCAGTATGCCCCACTGGAATAATTTTCAAATTTTGAGAACAAAATAATTTTTATCACAAGCTTTTTCATGATTGTTTTTGCCTAAATTAAGAAATAACTAATGCCAAATATTAACATGTAAACAGAATGAAATTTTAGTTATTTATGTATTCAGATGGCATTTTATTGTGTTTTGAACATTCAATGTGAATTCTACTATCTTAAGGGCTCCTTTTGTGCTCAGTTATTAAAGAATCCACCTGCAATGCAGGAGACCTGGGTTCAATCCTTGGGTTTGGAAGATCCCTGGAGAAGGGAAAGGCTACCCACTCCAGTATTCTGGCCTGAAGAATTCCATGGACTGAATAGTCCATGGAGTGGCAAAGAGTCAGACACAACTGAGCAACTTTCACTTCACTACCATCTTAAAAAAATTGTATGTGAACAGTCCATTTTACTGGCCCAGCACTGGTACACCAGGATCTTCCCCAGGGCTTTAAAACCTGTAATTTTTTTTTTCCCCCAGTGATGTGCTAGAATCCCTTCCAGATGGCTGGACTTCTGCAAAGTTCTTTTCATCGATAGGTGCCGATCCACATCAGCATGCTGCAGGTTTTCTTAACCGCAGCTGTGAATAGTTGTGTTAGTGACTGAAAAACAGCAACAGTTTCCAAGCCTTCTGCTGGTTCCAGAGCCCATACAGAGGTGGGTTAGACTTTTCTTGGGTCTCTAGTAATGAGGTGCTAGATTCTACAACTCCCAAAGAGATTTTCTAGTTTATGATTATTATTGATTTTTAGTTGTTAAACAAGGGAACAAAAAAGAGGAATATTTTATATTTCCTTGATGCAGATATTATCTTAGTATTATTAAGATGTCAACTATCTCAATTTTTTCTATATATTCAATAGATTCCAGCAAAAATTTTATCAAACTCTTTGGTAAAACTTAACAAGCTGACACTAAAATTAATGTAAAAAGTAAAGAACCTAGAAAATTAAAAGAAAATACAAGAAAAAAAAAGTTGGAGAATTTCTTTCTAATTTGACTTTTTATCCTAAAAATATTCTCACCAAGACAGTGTCATAAACAAACTATTTCTCTATCCATTCAATAGAATTCTACTCAATAATAAAAGTGAGCAAACATGGATGAGTCTCAAGTCATTCTGTGGAATGCAAAAAAGAAAAAGCATCCAAATCATAAAGGAAAAAGTAAAATTATCACTATTGGCAAATGACATATTAAACATGGAAAATCCTAAGGACTCCATCAAGGAAAATTAAACAAATTCTATAGAGTTTCAGGGTACAAACTCACATACAGAAGTCTATTGCATTTCTATTCACTAAAAATGAACTATGAGAAATATAGATGAAAAAAACAATCCCTCTTATAATTGCATCAAAAAGGAGAAAATACCTAAAATAAATGTAAACAAGGAGAAGGAAATGGCAACATACTCCTATAATCTTGCCTGGAAAACCACATGGACAGAGGAGCCCAGTTCATGAGGTAACAAAGAGTTGGAAACAACTTAGCAACTGAACAACAATAATGAGGTGAAATACTTATATATTGAAAACTGTAAGATATTAATAATGATATTGAAGAAGATAGAAATAAATGTAGAGACATTCTGCACTCATGACAAAAAGAATTAATATAAACTTTTCATCTTACCTAAATAATACATAGGTCCAATGCAAGTCCTTTCAAACTTCCAATAGCTTTTTTTTTTTTTTTGTATGGAAACATAAAAGACCACAAAGAGCCAAAACAATCTTAAGAAAGAAGAACAAAGCATCTCAGTTTCTGATTTCAAACTATATTTCAAAGCTATAGTAGCCAAAACAGTATGATATTTACATAAGAACCAACACATAGATCAATGGAAGAGAACTGAAACCCAGAAACAAATGTGCACATATATGGTCAGTTAATTCATCGCAAAAGGGTCAACAATGTAAGTGGGGAAAAAAAGAGACTTGCTTCAATAAATGGCAACCCACTCTAGTACTCTTGCCTAGAAAATTCCATGTATGGAGGAGCCTTGTGAATTACAGTCCATGCAGTCACAAAGAGTAAGACATGACTGAGTGAGCTCATTTTCACTTTCAATAAATGGTGCTGGAAAAACTGGACAGTCACAAGCAAAAGAATGAGACTGGACGACCATTATCCACTATGGATAGAATTCCTGTTGAGCTATTTCAAATCCTAAAAGACTATACTGTGGAAATAAGCACTCACTATGCCAGCAAATTAGGAAAATTCAGCAGTGGACATAGGACTAGAAAAGGTCAGTTTTCATTCCAATCCCAAAGAAAGGCAATGCCAAAGAATTCTCAAACTACTGCACAACTCATCTCACATGCTAGCAAAGTAGTGCTCAAAATTCTCCAAGCCAGGCTTCTACAGTCCCTGACCTGTGAACTTTCAGGTGTTCAAGCTAGATTTAGAAAAGGCAGAGGAACCAGAGGTCAAATGGCCAACATCCACTGGATCATCAAAAAAGTGATATTTCCAGAAAAACATCTACTTCTGCTTTATTGACAATGCCAAAGCCTTTGACTGTGTGGATCACAACAAATTGTGGAATATTCTTAAAGAGATGGAAATGCCAGACCACCTGACCTGTGTCTTGAGAAATTTGTATGCAGATCAAGAAGCAACAGTTAGAACTAGACATGAAACAAGAGACTTGTTCTAAATTGGGAAAGGAGACTGTATAAAATTGTATATTATCTTGCTTATTTAACTTATATGGAGTGTACATATAATATCAATATATATATGGGAGAAATATCAATAACCTCAGATAGGCAGATGACATCACTCTTATGACAGAAAGCTAAGAACTAGGGAGCCTCTTGAAGAGAGTGAAAGAGGAGAGTGAAAATGTTGGCTTAAAGCTCAACACTCAGAAAACTAAGATCATGGCATCTGGTCCCATCACTTCATGGCAAATAGATGGGCAGCAATGGAAACAGTGAGAGACTTTATTTTTGGGAACTCCATAATTACTGCAGATGGTGATTGCAGCCATGAAATTAAAAGAAGCTTGCCTCTTGGAAGAAAAGTTATGACTAACCTAGAAAGCATGTTAAAAAGCAGAGACATTTCTTTGCCAACAAAAGTCCAACTAGTTGAAGCTTTGGTTTATCCAGTAGTCATGTATGGATGTGAGAGGTGGATTATAGCAAAAGCTGAGCACTGAAGAATTGATGCTTTGGAATTATGGTGTTGGCAAAGACTCTTGAGAGTCCCTTGGACTGAAAGGAGATCCAACCAGTCTATCCTAAAGCAAATCAGTTCTGAATATTCATTGGAAGGACTGATGCTGAAGCTAAAACTTCAATACTTTGGCCACCTGATGTGAAGAACTGACTCATTGGAAAAGACCCTGATGCTGGGAAAGATTGAGGGCAGGAGGAGAAGGGGACAACAAGGGACAAGATGGTTGGGTGGCATCACTGACTCAATGGACATGAGCTTGAATAAGCTTCAGGAGTTGGTGGTGGACAGTTAAGCCTGGAGTGCTGCAGTCCATGGCATCACAGAGTCGGAAACGACTAGCGACTGAACTGACTGAACTGAACTGGTGCAGCTCCAGTCAACGGTGTTCTGAACTGAGGTTTATTCTGGATTATCTACTAGGTACATATCTAAGTGACTCTAGAAAATAAACACACAAACACACATATACAAACTTAGTTATATGTTCAAAAACAGCTTAGATTTAAGTTTCTAAGTTCCAGTTCAAGTGTCTAAGTGCTGCATTACTGGAAGGATATGAGCTACAAGGAAACCATTCAGTATCATGGTAATCTAAGTCTATGCCCCGACCAGTAACACTGAAGAAGCTGAAGTTGAACAGTTCTATGAAGACCTACAAGACTTTTTAGAATTTATACCCCCAAAAGATGTCCTTTTCATTATAGGTGACTGGAATACAAAAGTAGGAAGTCAAGAAACACCTGGAGTAACAGGCAAATTTGGCTTGGGTACAGAATGAAGCAAGGCAAAGGCTAATAGAGTTTCACCAAGAGAACACACTAGTCATAGCAAAACTCTTCCAACAACACAAGAGAAGACTCTGCACATGTACATCACCAGATGGTTGACACTGGAATCATATTGATTATATTCTTTGCAGCCAAAGATGGAGAAGTTCTATACAGTCAGCAAAAACAAGACTGGGAGCTGNAGGCCTAGCGTGCTGCGATTCATGGAGTCGCAAAGAGTCGGACACGACTGAGCGACTGAACTGAACTGATCTTATTATACACAAAAACAAACCATTTCTTGATTTGATTGTAATGTACGATGAAAAGTGGGTTTTATATGACAATCAGCAGGAAACAATTCAGTGACTGGACTGAGAAGAAACTCGAAAGCACTTCTTAAAGCAAAACTTGCACCAAAAAAGGGTCATGCTCACTGTTTCATGGTCTGCTGCTGGTCTGATTCATTACAGCTTTCTTTAATCCTGGTGAAACCATTACATCTGAGAAATATGCTCAAGAAATCGATGTGATGCACCCAAAACTACAATGCCTATAGCCAGCATTGTTCAACAGAAAGTACCCAATTCTCCTCCATGATACCACCTGATTGCACATCAGACAACCGATGCTTCAAAAGTTAAACGAATTGGGCCACAAAGTTTTGCTTCATCTGCCACATTCACTTGACCTCTCACCATTAACGATCACTTCTTCAATCATCTCAACAACTTTTTGCAAAGAAAAGTCTTCTCCAACCAGCAGGATACAGAAGGTGCTTTCCAAGAGTTCCTCAAATCCCAAAGCAGAGATTTTTATGCTAGGAATAAATAAACCTATTTCTTGTTGGTAAAAAAAAAGATGTGCTTGAGCCTAGTTATAAAGATTTAAAATTCAGTCTGAAACTGTAGTTACTTTTGTTTGTTTTGTTTTGCTTTGTTCAGTCATTAAGTTGAGTCCGACTCTTTGTGACCCGATGGAGTATAGCATGTCAGACTTCTCTGTCCTTCACTATCTCCTGGAGTTTGCTCAAACTCATTTCCGTTGAGTCAGTGATGCTATCCAACCTTTTCATCCTCTACCACCCGCTTCTCCACTTGCCCTCAGTCTTTCCTAGCATTAAGGTCTTTTCCAGTAAGCCAGCTCTTTCCATCAAGAATCAAAGTACTGGAGCTTCAGCTTCAACATTAGTTCTTCTAATGAATATTCATGGTTGATTTTCTTTAGGATTGATAGGTTTGATTTCCTTGCAGTCCAAGGAACGCTCCAGAGTCTTTTCCAGCATCACAGTTCAAAAGCATCAATTCTTCAGTGCTCAGACTTTTTTACGGTCCACCTCTCACATCTGTACATGATTACTGGAAAATCCATAGCTTTGACTAGACAGAGCTTTCTTGGCACAGTGGCATCTCTGCTTTTTAATATGCAGTTTTAGTATAGGTTTGTTGTAGCTTTTCTTCCAAGGAGCAAATGTCTTTTAATTTAGTGGCTGTAGTCACTGTCTGTAGTGATTTTGGAGCCCAAGAAAATAAAATCTGCCACTGTTTCCACTTTTCCCCCATCTATCTGCCATGAAGTGATAGGACCTGATGCCAAGATCTTCATTTTTTGAATGTTGAGTTTTAAGCCAGCTTCTTTCAGTCTCCTCTTTCATCCTCATAAGAGGCTCTTTAGTTAATCCTTCCTTTCTGCCATTCAAATAACATCTGCATATCTGAGATTGTTCATATTTCTGCAGGCAATCTTGATTCCAGCTTGTGATTCATCCAGTCTGGCATTTCACATGATGTACTTTTCAAAGAATTTAAATAATTACTTTTGCACCAAACTAATAGAAGATAAGAGAGCTTAATTTCTGAATCATGGGGATCTTCAACTTCACTAGAGATTTTCAGGGTTTTCTTTGATCAGTATTTCAATCCAGAAGAAGAGAGTAGATACCACAGAGAGGAGAAAATTTCATAAATTTTGTCTAAAATTGAGTCACAAAACTACATGATGCTACAAGGTCAATTGCAAAACGCATCTCTAAGGCAAAACCATATTCATAACCAAAACTAAAGGAGATACAATCTCTATTGCAAAGAAAATGTGGAGGAGGGTAGAATGTAGTCTAGGGCATAGTAACAGACCTTGTGAAAATCATGCCTTCATATGCCCAGGATTCTGGGTGCCCTTCTTACTGCATTAACACTCACTCACTCCAGGATGATGACCTTTCCTTGCCCAAGGGGCAAAATCTACTGGATCTGTACCTCCTCATGCCCAGTTCACAACAGGATTGATAGGAGCACATATGTTTAAAGAAACCCAACTTACTGTCAAGTGCTTAATGTCACCCATTACCTGGAGGCAGAGTTTTTCTAGTCCTTACTGTCCTGAGAGAGACATCTTCGTAACTTCTAGGCATCCTGGGTACCTCTGTGCAAAGATCTATGGTTCATAACTAATATGAGAAACAGCCTTTGTGCACATCAGCATGTCACTTCAAATATTATCTTGACACTCATGACTCATCATTTTAATTGTTTTGGGCATTAATCCAGAACTCTTGCCCTTTCTTGTTTTAGAAGGCTGAAAGACAAGTTCACTGAAAATATATTGGGGTTTTGTGTATCTTCCCAGGAAATGCTCCATGAAATTGTGGTCTTGAGTTATATGTATTGATATTGCTTGGTAATTCTACCTCCAGTTTTATAGAAAATGACAATAGTTTAGTAAAACATTATGACTTTCTTCAAGGCTATATTGTTTTCTTCAAAATATCAAATATGACTTTCTTCTCCTATTGTAGTTCAAGAGACCTGATAGATTTTAGCCATACTTTGNGCTCCATGAAATTGTGGTCTTGAGTTATATGTATTGATATTGCTTGGTAATTCTACCTCCAGTTTTATAGAAAATGACAATAGTTTAGTAAAACATTATGACTTTCTTCAAGGCTATATTGTTTTCTTCAAAATATCAAATATGACTTTCTTCTCCTATTGTAGTTCAAGAGACCTGATAGATTTTAGCCATACTTTGGAGGAGAAGGGGATGACAGAGGATGAGATGGCTGGATGGCATCACTGACTTGATGGGCGTGAGTCTGAGTGAACTCAGGGAGTTGGTGATGGACAGAGAAGCTTGGCATGCTGCAATTCATGGGGTCACAGAGTCGGACACAACTGAGCGACTGAACTGAACTGAATGAGAATAAAACAGTTAGATAAGTTAACATATTTTCCTAGGTTTTAGAACTTTTGATTGGATGTAACCATTGCCCTAGGTGGATGATTTGGAAAATGAATTTATTGGTATATATCTCATATAAAAATTTAGTTTTTTAATTTCAACTTTAAAATGCATTGACATACTAGTATTAAAAAAAGAAAAATTGTAATATTTTATGAATATTTTGGAAAATAGAAACAATAGCAGCAAAATAAAGGTGAGGAGAATGGATGAGTCATATATTGTTAGTGTTCAGTCATGTCTGACTCTTTGTTGTCCCATGGAATGTAGCCCACCAGGCTACTCTGCAATTTTCTAGCCAAGTATACCAGAGTAGAGTGCCATTTCTTATACCAGGGGGTCTTCCTGACCCAGGAATCAAACCTGCATCTCTTGCATCTCCTACATTGGTAGGCAGATTCTTTACCAATGACTCCACCTTGGACATTGCTAGAGAAAACATCAGTTCAGTTCAGTCGCTCGGTCATGTCCGACTCTTTGCCACCCCATGAATTGCAGCATGCCAGGCCTCCCTGTCCATCACCAACTCCCGGAGTTCACTCAGACTCACGCCCATTGAGTCAGTGATACCATCCAGCCATCTCATCTTCTGTAGTCCCCTTCTCCTCCTGCCCTCAATCCCTCCCAGCATNGTTGCCTTCTCCTCCCCTCACAACAAGCCTACCTTAATTATTAGTATCATTCTTCCCATGAAGAATTCATTAGAGTGAAACAATGAAACCATTTGCAGTGATAACTTTGGCATTTCACTTGGGTAACCCCAGTAGGAAATTATCTGAGTCTAAATGAAGAAAAGCCAAAATATTTAGCTTTGTAAATTCATTTTGCCACTTTTATGATTCTTAAAGTAGAATTTCTTATTGCTTGTGATAATATATATTATGTTAAGAAAGCTTTCAGTTTTTATAATATAATCATAAAAGTATTTAAAAGAGTTAATAGGAATAATAGTGCCAATATCCTTGGAACTTTTTTTTTTTTTTTTGCTGCTGTTTAGTGATAGATTCATTTTGCCTTCAGGGTTTTTTTGTGTTTTCTCCAAGTAAACAAAATGCATTTCCTGACATGTGGATGAAACGCATCATTACAAGAGGGCACCACATTTTGAACCTATTAGGGGAGAAAAGTCACTAGCACAACATGGTCATTGTTGTCTTGCTATTTGCTTCATAGAGTTTCCATTTATTACCTTATCTATGCTATGGTTCTTCCTTTTCTCATCATCTTGTCAATTAGATTGTTTTTGCAATACTTCTGCTTTTCTGGTCATTTATTTTTGGTTCTGTACATGATTCTACTTCACCAAAGGATATTTTATCAACCTCCCCTTGTAGAGGTGATGTCAGGGCTACCATTTCCTAGCAAACATTAACATAAAAATTCTTCCTTACTCACTGCATGAACCTCATCAAAGGCACCTTAGGACTTGTCCTAAAGGAAAAAGTTAGTGTATTTGTTTGTTGTTTTGAACAGGCTGTAAAGAGCTCAGTTCAAAGACCACAGATTTGACAGCAGAGGAATACTAGGAGATGAGGCAGAAGGGAAGGTAACAGTAGGGGTGAACTTGGGAGAGCAAAAGAGAATGAATGTTCATAAGATACCAGGATACTGGTTACTGTGAGGGACACATTCTGGTCAGTTCTATCAACTTGGCCTTTTTGGTTAACTATAAACACCACAGAAATTCCTTTGTTATTGGAATTGCTAGAATAAATGAATTTTCCTGAAAGGCATCACATACATCTTTAATAACTTTTGAACATAGTTTCAAGGTCTTTGTCTCTTCTTATAGATATTCTATTAGAGTACTAGTCTCCCCTTATTGAGCTGCAAATAAGTCAGATTTCCTTTCAAGTTAGAAACTGGATAATAAGAAGATATAAGCCTAGTAGCAAAGCTGCCCATTCCTGTTACACATTCAGAGCATTGTTTTGTCTTTCCTTTTTTCAAATTCCCTGAAATCAAACCCAAAAAATGTAGGAAAAAAAGAAGGAAACTTCCTGGAAAAAAAATTTATATACATAAAATCAAGGTTGAAAATTTTAAGGAAATCAGTATTTTTCCTAAGGTAGAAATAAACTTCACATATACATATACAAATTTTGAAGCATAATAAACTTTACAATGCCAGAGGGTCATACTCACTGGCATCAAACCAAATGCTTTCTGCATTCTTAAAGGTAAATGAAAAACTTAATTCTCTTTTTCCTTCTCTCTCACTGTTTATCCACATATACATGGGTGTACATATGTGTGTGTTGGGTGACCTTTCCCAAAAATGTGCAGTGATTGAGTTTCCAGTGAGTTACCATATTTGCCAAATAGCAAGTCAAATATTGCATAGTCAACTCATAAGATGATTTGTTTCCAAAATGTCCTTAGAGATTCATTATCTTTGCTTTATCATTTGCTGAAACTCCGCCTTCCTGCATTCTCATTCTCTGAGTTTTCCTTGACTCTAGGAATCACCCAGCTTTCTTCTGCACTTGGGTACACATGTGTATTAGATAGCTTCAGTTGTGTCTGACTCTGCAACCCCATGGACGGTAGCTTGCCAAGCTCCTCTGGCCATAGGATTGTCCAGGCAAGAATACTGGAGTGGGTTGCCATGTCCTACTCCAGGGGATCTTCCCGACCCAGGAACCGAACCTGCTGTATTGGGAGGTAGGTTCTTTACCACTAGCACCACCTGGGAAGCCTTACCTGCACTTGGGTAGGAGCCCTTTAATTCATAAAAAAGCATCTTTATGTTGAAACAGTAAGACCCACTGGTATAGTTTTCAAATTTTGAGAGCAATACATTTTTATCATAAAATTTTGACAGCTGTTGCCAAAGACATAAAATAACTAATACCAAATCTTACAAATGTAAACAAAATGTTGGGTTATTTATTTATTGAAATATTATTTTGTTGTGTGAAGAACACTTAACATGAACTTTAGCCTCTTAACAAACTTTTAAGTGTATGTAAAGTACAGTGGAAGCACTGGAAAACTTCCTTTTACCCTCTCTAGTGTGTCCACACTTGTATTTTGTTTTTCTCTAGTGGTGTGCTGGAATTTCCCTTCCAAATGGCTTGACTTTTACAAAGTCCTCATCTTTAGATGTTGGCCCATGGTGGCATTCCCCAGGTTTACCCGATGGTGACAGTGAAGATTTGGAAAAGTTTTATTGACTCCTGTTGTTTCCACAGCCCATATGGAGGTGGTGTCTGCCTATTACCAGCTGCACAAATGAGTCAGACATTTCCTAGGTCCCTCAGCATATGCTGCTGGACTCTACAACTCCCAAAGAGGTTTTCCTGTTTATGATGGATATTACGTTTTAGTTGTTTAAAAGGGGAAGAAACAGGAGGGACATCTTGATACTGATGTCACCTTAGTATTATCACAGTGTCACCTTTCCTCAATTTTCTTTCTTCTTTGTTGTTGTTGTTTAGTGGCTATTCTAACTCTTGGTGACCCCATGGGCTATAGCCTGCCAGGCTCCTCGGTCCATGGGATTTCCAAGGCAAGAACACTGGAGTAGGTTGCCATTTTCCTTCTCCATTTCCTTCTGTATATTCAATATAATCCCAGTAAAAATTTTATCAGTTTTTTATGAAAGATGACAAATACTAAACCTTACATAAATAGTAAAAACTCTAGAATATTTAAAGAAAGTGAAAGAAGAGCAAGTTTGAGTACAGTAAGTCCCTTACATACCAATAAGTTTCGTTCTGAGAGGGAGTTAGTAAGTCCAACTTATTTGTAAGTCCAACAAAGTTAGCCGATGTACCGAACTAACAATGGGCTATATAGTACTAATACCGCGATAGGTTTCTATTACTTTCCACATAAATAACAAGCACAAAAAATAAAGAAAGCATGTTAAATCTGATAGTACAGTGGCTTTAAAAGCATAGTAGACCAGTTGGCATACAGGGACTGGCATCAAGTAAACAGGCAAGAAGAGTTACTGATTGGAGGAGGGAGAGGAGGGGAGATGGTGGAGCTGAAGGATCATTAGCAGCAGGAGACACAGAGGGCAAGCTGCAATTTCATTCACACCTGATATTGATGGCACAGGTTCTGATTCCTTACTGGCTTCAATTCTATCTATCCTCTTGAAAAAAAAAAAAAGTCCAGTGATGTCTGGGTAGTAGCTCTTTCTTTCTTGCCATAGAGGACACAGTAGCACTGAATTGCATTCTGAATGTCTGCTGCAACCTTCATGTACCATTTTTTGTTCGAGTTCTGTGCCTCAAAAACTACCAGTACCTCCTCAAATAAAATCCCTTTGCCATTTCCAGCATCGTGAATCTCTTTGGTTCTTCAGTTACTTCTTCCTCTTGTCTCTCTTCATCCTTTCTCTGGGCCTCTAATTCCAGCAAGTCTTCAATAGTAAACTCCTCCTGTTGCGTGGCAAGGAGTCCAGCGTTATAAGAATGAGTGATGTCTACCATCTTTTCGCCTCATCCCAGTCTCTCAATTATTTTCACTTCTGTTTCCGTTGTTATGGCTTGGTGCTTCTTAGCAGGGCCAGCCACATCATCACTGCTTTTATGCTTGCTTCCAGGCTTCCAGGGCTTGAAATAAAGATACTGTACTTTATACAGTACTGCGGGTAAAGTACACAAAAGCCCAACCACTTGAAAAGGATGTACCCATGTGACAATATACACCAGACACGTGAACTAACTCGTGATAGGACATGTGAATGAACATTTGAATCGTTGAAAGTTCACGACTTGAAAGGTTCATATATAAGGGGCTTACTGTACTTCTCCTTGATTTCAAGACAGTCAAGTTACTACAACCAACAGAGTGTAGTACTTCTATATATAAACAAAATACTTCTATATCCATGCAATAGAATTCTACTTAGAAATAAAAATGAGCAAGCTACTATTATATGAAACAATTTGAATGAATCTCAAAGTCACTGTGTGAAGTAAAGAAAGAAAGCCATTCAAATCATAAAGAATTAAAACTTTCACTATTTGCAGATGACATGATGCTAAATACAGAAAACCCTAAAGTCTTTATCAAAAAGAAAAAAAAATCTATGCTCAATGATTGAAAGAATTAATATTGTTAAATTTTCCATATTACCTAAAGCAATCTATAGGTTCAATGCAATCCTTATCAAGATTTCAATGGCATTTTTTTTTTTTTACAGAAATAAGGCAAAGAATCCTAAAATTTTTATGGAAACATTAAAAACACAAACAGTCAAAGCAATCTGGAGAAAGAAGAACACCAGGGGTGTCTTTCTCCCTGATTTCAAGGTATATTAGAAAACTGTAGTAGTCAGAGCAGTATGGTATCGACACAAAAATAGACACAGAGGTCAATGGAATAAAAGAGAGAGTCCAGAAATTAACACATACATGGTCAATTAACTTACACCAAAGAGCCAAAAACAAAAATGGGAAAAGGAGAGTATCTTCAATAGTGTTGGAAAAACGGGACAGCTACATGCAAAACAATGAAAACAGACTACCATTTTATACCATGCATAAAAATTGGCACAGAATGGATTAAAGGCTTTAATATAAGACCCTACAAGCACAAAAGGCCTAGAAGAAAATATATGGTGTAAGCTCCTTAACATTAATCTTGACAGTAATTTATTCTGTATTTGACACCAGAAAGGCAAGCAAAGTTAAAATAAACAAGCAGGTCTACAGCAAACTAAAAAGTTTCTTCACAGCAAAGGAAATTATTAACAAAATGAAAAGGCAATCTACCAAATAAGAGAAAGTATTTACAAATAATGTGACAAAGGGTTAATATCTAACATGTATAGAGAACTCACACAACTCAATAATCAGAAAACAACTAATTCAGTTTAAAAAATGGGCAGAGGATTTGGGTAGATATTTTTCCAAAGAAAAGACACAGATGACCAAGAGGTACATGAAAAGGTGTCCAACATCACTAATTATAAGGGAATGGCAAATTAGAGCCTCAATGAGTCATTAACTTGCACCTTTTAGAATGGCTATTATCAAAAGGCAAGAGATAATAAGTTTTGGAAAAGATGTGGCGAAAAGGGAATACTTATGCACCATTGGTAGAGACATAAATTGGTGAAGCCAGTATGGGAAACAGCATGCAGTTTCCTCAAAATATTAAAAATAAAGGTACCAATGATTCAGTAAATATTGCTTCTGAATATTCATCAAAGAAAATAAAAACACTAACTGGAAAGGAAATATGCATATATATATATATATATGCACACATATATATCAAACAGGTAAAGTCAAAGTCATATGATCCCATTTAATAAGTAATGTGAAAAAAAAAAAACCCAATATTTGAACTCACAGATGAAAGTGATTGGTAGCTGTCAGGGGGTGGAGTGCTGAGTGTGGGTGAAATGGGTGAATAAGGTCAAAGATACAAATTTCCAGCTATAAAGTAAGTCATGGCTATGTAATGTACAGCATGGTGACTCTAATGAATCATATTGTACTGTAACCTTGACAGTTGCTAACAGAGTAGACTTTAGAAGTTTTTATGACAAGAAAAAATCTGTAACTATGTGCGTGATGTTAAAGAGACTTACTGCGATGACATTTCACAATACATACAAAAATTGAATCATTATGCTGTATGCCTGAAACTAAGCCTTTGACTGTGTATCACAATAAACTACGGAAAATTCTGAAAGAGACGGGAATACCAGGCCACCTGACCTGCCTCTTGAGAAACTTATATGCAGGTCAGGAAGCAACAGTTAGAACTGCACATGGAATAACAGACTGGTTCCAAATAGGAAAAGGAGTATTTCAAGGCTGTATATTGTCACCTTGCTTATTTAACTTCTATGCAGAGTACATCATGAGAAATGCTGGACTGGAAGAAACATAAGCTGGAATCAAGATTGCCGGGAGAAATATCAATCACCGCAGATATGCAGATGACACCACCCTTATGGCAGAAAGTGAAGAGGAACTAAAGAGCCTCTTGATGAAAGTGAAAGAGAAAAGTGAAAAAGTTGGATTAAAGCTCAACATTCAGAAAATGATCATGGCATATGGTCCCATAACTTCATGGGAAATAGATGGGGAAACAGTGGATACATGCCAGACTTTATTTTGGGGGGCTCCAAAATCACTGCAGATGATGATTACAGCTGTGAAATTAAAAGATGCTTACTACTTGGAAAGAAAATCACGACCCACCTAGATAGCATATTCAAAAGCAGAGATATTACTTTGCCAAAAAAGGTCCGTCTAGTCAAAGCTATGGTTTTTCCAGTAGTCATGTATGGATGTGAGGGTTGGACTATAAAGAAAGCTGAGCACTAGAGAAGTGATGCTTTTGAAGGTGGTGTTGGAGAAGACTCTTGAGAGTCCCTTGGACTGCAAGGAGATCCAACCAGTCCATTCTAAAGGAGATCAGTCCTGAGTGTTCTTTGGAAGGACTGATGCTAAAGCTGAAACTCCAGTACTCTGGCCACCTCATGCAAAGAGTTGACTCATTGGAAAAGATTCTGATCCTGGGAGGGATTGGGGGCAGGAGGAAAAGGGGACGACAGAGGATGAGATGTCTGGATGGCATCACTGACTCGATGGACGTGAGTCTGAGTGAACTCCATGAGCTGGTGATGGACAGGGAAGCCTGGTGTGCTGCGATTCATGGGGTCACAAAGAGTCGGACACGACTGAGTGACTGAACTGAACTGAACTGTAATATTATACCAATTATATATGAATAAAGATTATCACTTTAAAATTAATTTATTAACGTTTTAGCTTTAGAAAAGTTATTTTCAACTTCACACCTTATAATTAGTAATGCTGTGAGGTTTTTGCCACTGTTGCTAAATCTGGAAAGCCCTCTGTCAATGTCCTGTCATGTGTGTGCTTTAAAATTTCAGGATGGTTCAAGTCTTTCTAAATATTTAAGTACTCTCAACACTGACTACATTATTCCTAGAAGTGTTTAAAGATTGTTAGCAATAATTTACTTACACAGAAATGATAGCAAACCACAAAAATACATTACCCTCTATTTAGACTATATGTATCAGCTAAGTGTCCATAAGCAAATTCCAAAACTTCCCGTGGCCATTCTTAGTACTAGCTAGCAAAGGGACAGTGACAGAGAGGAAACTAGAGTGGAAACATTCAGTAGTCTTCATTGCGGTTGATATACACGGATTTTGCAAATTTCATTAAAATGCATTACCTTGCAAGTAGATTAGAGAGCCCTGGAAGGGACTTGTGCAAACGAGGATCTCGAATTTTAAATTTCATGACTTTCAGAGTCACTCCAGGTCTGGCTTGGGAAGACCACTCAGATTTGGAGAGGAGCAGGGGAAAAGGTAGATCAGAGAACTGAACAATCTAAAAGAAAATATGTAAATTTAAAATACATGCAAGTATAATGCACAAGTGTCACATGGGAATACATTTATTATTTTGTACTTGCCTCTGCCATCCTTCTTTACTCAGATACTCAGGAGGTGGGGGGACTCAGGTGAGCATTGCATCTGTTAATTTAAAATAAAGAAGTTGTGTTTTGTTTGTACTACTGAATATAATATGAATAAACACAGGACATTTTTTAAAAGACAAAAAATATGTACTTTATTATTGGATTTATACAAAATTACAGAAAGTGAAAGCTGATCTATAATGACTAGAATTAAGGAATAAATTAGCAAGATACATGAGGAAATTTTGGGGGGGTGATGAGAGTGTGGGGTATCTTGACTAGAATGTTAGTTTTCTGGATGCACACATATAATAAAACTCACAAAACTGTACTCTTTAAATATGTATAGATTAATGTACATTAATTATATTTCAAGGTATTTGTAAAAGAGAAGAAGAGAATAAAAGAGAGGCTTTTTAACAGAATGATCTTCACGCTAATTCCAAAGGTATAGCTCAAGGGTGTTATGGAGACTGGGCCTTGGTTTTATTTTTCTTTGGAACTCCTGGTCTTGAACGTTTTTTTTTTTTTTTTTTCCTTGAATCAGCACCTATGAATACTGTTTGAATTAACTGGCCCTAGCAGAGGCACCACTTACTTAGTTCTCTTCCTGTCTGAAGCTCTTCTTAGCATAACTCCTAAACATTTATTATGGTGTTCTTTGTAGACCTAGTTTCCACTAGGCACATATTTTCACATGATCTCTTAATATAAAGAGACTACAGTCTTCATGAATTCATGGAACTTATTCATTCACTTTTAAAAAGTCAAGCTTACAGAGAAAACATTTTATTGAGCTACAAATAGCATCATCCCTATAAACTCTAAAGACTGTAATTTGAATTATATGACTTACAGATATATTAGAATGGTGATTAATGAAGTCATGTGAAAGAATAAAAAATGTGAACTATTATATTTGGGGGAAAGTTAACATATCAAGAGGTTAATAACATCTATTTTTAATTTACTGATATTCTGATTTATAGAAGAGATGCTTAGCAGAAAGCTGAGGCATGACAAGTGTGTCCTTACAACATAATACAGTCCTATGCAATCTGCACTGAAGGCCAAAGGAGAAGGGGACGGCACAGGATAAGATTGTTAGATAGCATCACCGACTCAATGGATATGAATATGAGTAAACTGGGAGACACTGGAGGACAAGGAGCCTGGCATGCTGCAATCCATAGGGTCACAAAGAGTTGGACATGACTTAGCAACTGAACAACATTTGTACTGATAGTGCTTAGCAGATGAAGATTAAACTGCTAATCATGTTTAAAAGTTGTATCTGGAGATGGTCATTAACTTATTTCTAACCTAATATATGTATGGTTGATTGATTCTATACTCAAGTTTATTCAATGCACCCAAGGTACTGTGCAGAAGTACACATGTTTCTTCTTAGTATGACTTCTTCTCAGCACTTTCTGAGCAAATAAAACTTCAACCTGAATTAAAGGATAAGCTTGATTCCCATTCAATGAGTAATAAATCTTATTTCCTTGGAATCAATTCCTTTCATTCTGTGATAGGGATTGTCCCCCTTCTCTTCCAGAGAAGTTGTTCACATTCAAAGAGGGATGAAACCCTGAGTCATGAAGCCAGTCATTTACATTCCAAGGAGTAATGTTTTCTTTCTCTCTCCCAGGATGTGAAGTGACAGGTAAACAACTGTCCTATTCTTATTTAAATGGAAATATTCATAAGTACAACAGAAGAGAATTCCTTTTGCCATGGGCCTAATCATCTTAAAGCTTCACAAGGGAACCAATTCAGGCATGAGAAACCGGTGTGGTTACTACTATTATAGTCTCGCTGGTGCGGAAACTTTATGCTTACTTGCAGGACAAAAGAAACGAGCTAAGATGTTAAAAGCTATCAGGAAACTTCAAATGAGTATCTAATCAGAAAATAAATACACTGAACATTTCACTTCAATGGTTCAATAAATTCACAGGTTTAAGATTTCTCGTCAATGCCAACTAGGAAACAAGATTGGAAATATATGGGAATTTATTGCATGATCAATGAGATCACAATGCTTTTCTAAAGAAGCTAGTACCATAAAAATAAACAAATGGATTACAAGTAATATGAAGAGTCTTTGTACTGTGTAGTTTGGACAATCGTGTCCTTGGGAACTAAAGGTTAGGATTCTCACGAATGCATGGAAATCTCTGGAAGGCTTTTACAATTATTCAAACAACTACTGAATAGCTGAGAGTTCCTGCCAGCGCCGTCATCTATGGAGATGTATAAGGCGTGAAGTGAATTCCGGAGCTGTTGATTGAGAGACCTAGAGAAAACAACAGGTGACATAGGAAATATAGAGAATTGAAAGAAAATTTTCAAGGCAACTGGGGTCTCCTGAATTGAAGGTGGATTCTTTACCAACCGAGTAAAGAATCTTTGACAGTTGAGAACATTTAATTTTATTTCATTTTACTCCTGGGTCGGGAAGATCTGTTGAAGAAGGGATCTACTCATGCCATGGGCTTGGGCTTCCCCTGTGGTTCAACCGGTAAAGAATCCACCTGCAATGCGGGAGACCTGGATTCTATCGCTGGGTTGGGAAGATCCCCTGAAGAAGGGAAAGGCTACCCACTCCAGTATTCTGGCCTGTAGAACTTCATGGACTGTATAGTCCATGGGGTCACAAAGAGTCATGACTGAGCGATTTTCTTTAAGAAAAGGCCTAAACTTAAATCTCAGCTCCTCTATTTTCTTTGTGATTTTGCACACACAATTTATCCTTTGCGTCCTCACTTTTTTAACATCCCTGACGGCTCAATTGGTAAAGAATCTGCCTGCAATGCAGGAGACCCCAGGTTGATTCCTGGGACAGGAAGATCTGCTGGAGAAGGGATAGGCTACCCATTCCAGTATTGTTGGGCTTCCCTTGTGGTTCAGGTGGTAAAGAATCCCCCTGCAATGCGGGAGACCTGGATTCCATCGCTGGGTTGGGAAGATCCCCTGGAGAAGGGAAAGGCTACCCACTCCAGTATTCTGGCCTAGAGAATTCAGTCCATGAGGTCACAAAGAGTCCGACCCGACTGAGCGACTTTCACTTTCATTTCACTACCAATTTTGTAGCATTTTTGTGGGAATTGTGATGTCATTATAAAGTACTTAATAAAGTACTTGTTTTCCCTACCTTCTGCCTGTGAAATTCTCCAAGATTTAATTCCTGATTTTTAAGATAAATTTTGCATAATTTTTAACACAGAAGTTTAACGTGCTGAGTAAAATGAGCACACGAACCATCTAAACACAGTAAATACCCTACATTAAGATGAAAAACAGGAGCAAATCTCCAAATGTGCCCTCTAGTGGCAAATCTGGGTAACTGCATATGAGATGGCTCGACAGCATCACTGACTCCATAGACTAGAACATGAAGAAACACCAGGAGATAGAGAACAAAGGAGTCTGGCCCGCTACATGAAGTCACAAAAAATCAGACACAACTTAGCGACTGAACAACAACAAATAATTCCTTTGAAAATAGATTGTGAATAGGAAAATATGATGCTCCTTTAACAAGAGACCCCTGGTGGTTTCAATGGTAAAGAATCTGCCTGCCAATGCAGGAGACGTGGGTTCAATCCCTGGGTTGGGAAAACCCTAAGTAAGAGTAAGTATTTTTCTCATAAGGTTACTGCCTTCTTGTCCCTGTCTGACCACTTCCAGAATTTATTTCATAAAATGGTTTTAGAGCTGCTAACACTAAAACCCTGCTAGATCTATAGCAATTCTGATATTACCATTAAGCACATTTCTGTATTAATGGCATTCATTGATTTCTGGACCTGTGCATAATCTGAATTATTTGAATACTAATAGGTAATTTAAAACTCAAATTTGACCTCAAAAATGTCTTTATATCTGAAGAAACCAAGAATATGTTATAGCAGATAGAAAATAATCATCACTTCTAAAATGATCTGAAGAGTTTCAGAACAAACCTCCCTAAATGTGCCATTTGGGCATGTAGACTACTTTGAGCTGAAGGCAGTTGGGACTCAGAAGACTCAAGAAGAAATGCTATCCTTCTTTTAACTAGCTAAAACTATTGAAATGTGGGCCTGGCCTAGGAAGAGAGAGAGTTATTGCTAAGAGATAACTTTTTATCTGAATGACTATCTGTATGGCAGGACAAACATAAAATTACCAAACATCTTGCCTTCTTCTTGTTCAGGGAGTCACCTGCCCCCAGTTGAAGCCCCAGGCCCCTATCTTGTTCTTTAGCTCAAGATGGCATATAAGCCCCAATTATCTGCCTTGTCCTTGTGTCTCATTGTCATTGTGTATCTCTGATATTTACACGTTAAATTTAGCTTTCTCCTTTTAATCTGTTATATTAGTTTGGTAGAGGGAATCTTTTCTTTCTCCCTTGCAGATCTGTGCTTCAATCAGTGCGTCTTATAGCTATAGACTGGGAAGTCATTAATACCAACATTAGACATGAAATTACCATTAATATTATAAGGATAATACCAAGAGAAAATTTTTTTCTCCACTATCTTAATCTTTCTTTTGTTTCTTTGTTTCATATCTGGATAAACTGAAGTTGAGAATAGCTAAAGTGTGTCTGGAGTGGAAATATGAAAGCCACTAAGCTGAACTCCGTTATGTGATATAAGAATTGTCTCTAATAAGAGATATGTTACTTACCAGGGTCAATGAAATAACAGTAACAATGGGTAAAAGTATTTAGAACAATGGGTGTAAGTATTTAGCAAGTTTCTGACTATAAAGCAAATCAACAATAGCACAACAAAATTTGTCTGCTTAACAGACTTAGAACAGTGATACTCTTAGTATCTCTGACCAGAAGCATCAATGTCACTTTAGAAATTGTTCTAAAAGCAAATTTTTAGACTCACTCCAGACCTGTTCAATCAAGAACACCTAACAATTTATGTCTGTAAAAGTCTTTCTGATGTATATCAGAAGTTAACATTGAAAGCCTATTCTTCAGGGTGTTTCTGTACTTCTCAGATCAGTTTTTGTTCATTTAAAGGATGTCTGTATACCAAACAGCCTCAGAAGAAAGAAGTATTATCTCCCTTCAGGCAGAGGGCAGGGTTGTTCTAGATGGGCATGATTTAAAAAAAAAAAATCTCTCTCTGGGGCAGATACTGGATAGGTTTGCTAACACACACCGCCTTCATAAGACTGGGGGTTTGCTAAGCCCTGGAATCCTCACTGCTACATGGACACGTTGTACATGCAGTGTTCATCTAGGTCTGCCTCCACAGCATCCCTATGAGCCTGAAGATCAAGGGAATATAAGGGTCATGAGGTCTGCTGAACTGTGAGTAAGAGAGTCCTTTATCTTTGCAATGGGGGCTTCCTGTCTTCTGCCAGCATCCATGAAATTGTGCCAGGCTACCATACTAGCTTACAAGACTAGTCTTATCTGTGATCAGATCAGACCTGCTGGACCAGGACACTTAAATGCAGTGGAATTCCCTCACTTTAATCAGTTCCCCGCTCAGGTGTCACTTCTTAAAGGGGCCTTTCCTGATCATTCTGCTTAACCTAGCGTCCTGTGTCCTTCCTGCTCCTCTATCTACTATAATTTATCATCAGCAGTGATATTACCTAATTACTATATCTATACACATACCTGTTTATATTTTATTATCAATCTTCACCACTAAAATATAACTTCTAGGAGGGCAAGGGGTTTGTCTTTTGTTCTTTACACTCAGAACAGTGTCTAGCTTAGTAAACATTTACTAAATGAATAGCAGTATCATGCATTCTATATAAGCTTATCAAATTAATATAAATATTTTCTACAAGAAGTAGAGCTACGACGGACGAAGAAGCTTCTTTAAAATATTTAGCATACCAGATTTACATGTTTTTCCCCAACCACCTTCTCAAACTTTCCAAACACAGATTCTATCTTTCTATTGGGCTCTAACATCAGCAGTCAAGAGGCTCCACCTTGGAGGGCCAACTGGGGTGTGGAAATATCCACTCCAAGTCCACCCTCCCTCCAACCAAGCCAATGACAACTTTGGATTGTCTTCAACTAACTCAGGCAGTGACATTAATTTAAGAATCAGAAGCTAGCATCTGGGAAACTCTTTGAACAACGAAATGTAAGTGAAGGAAAAGATGTTTGTTATTATGGGTATGCTCCACACTTTTCGTTTTCCCCAGTATACCAGGGAATATAATAAAGTATCCCACCACTTCATTATTGCTGATGACACATGTTTTCATGAACCCTAACTGGGTTTTATTGAAATTAAGTGACTTTCTTTAGCTGGTTGAGATAAGGAGCAGCCTAGTAAATTGTTCATTTTGTCTGAGGAGTAAGTACAATCAGCAGCTTCTGAGTTAATGTTGTTTTTAACTTTGCTTATTTTGTGGATAACAGATTTAGTTTGCAAGTGAATCTAAGGGAAGGGGAGCTCTGCTTAGATTTTTCTAACAGTATATTTAATCCTAATTTCTCATATCTAAAGTACTGCGAGTTTTCTTTTTTCGACCTTTCTCCATCTTTGTTCTTCAACACTAGCTATCACCTAGTTTCTCTTCTCCTTTCCCTCTCCTCTGTCTGTTTCTTCTTCTCCACAAACTGATGGGCAAAATTTCAGAATTAAATGCATTGAACAGCATAAAAGGTAAGGGGTCAAGAGCCTGAGTTAGGAGGGAGAAAAATCCCAGACTTTTTCTCCTTGTGTGTTAAGTCTTTAGAATAAGTAATCAGAAATACAAACTATATGAAAAACTCTCAAAGGTAACTCTATAAATCCACTCCTTATTAACACAATGTTCAGTCACTCAGTCGTGTTTGACTCGTAGACTGCAGTGTGCCTGGCTTCCCTGTCCTTCACTATCTCCCAGAGTTTGCTCAAACTCATACCGGTTGAGTGGATGATGCCATTCAACCATCTCATCCTCTGCCGCCCCCTTCTCCTTCTGCCCTCAGTTTTTGCCAGCATCAGGGTCTTTTCCAGTGAGTCAGCTCTTTGCATCAATATGCTCCTAATGCCACGAATGACTTCCCTGGTGGCTCAGACGGTAAAGCGTCTGCCTACAGTGCGGGAGACCTGGGTTCGATCCCTGGGTTGGGAAGTTCCCTGAAGGAGGAAAAGGCACCCCACTCCAGTACTCTTGCCTAGAAAATCCTATGGATGGAGAAGCCTGATGTCCATGGGGTCACAAAGAGTCGGACACGACTGAGCGACTTCACTTTCACTTAATGCCACTAAGTAAAAAGTATTGAATTACTGAGATGCTAAATTGAGAAGTAAGCATGTGTGTATAAAGGGAGAATCAGAGGTAGGAACTGTTATTCAGTATAGCAGTATCTAGTTACGAGAAAAATTACGGATAATGGCTCCTTATGTTATTTCTAGTATAATTAATATTAGTAAGAGTTAAAATAAGTATTTGGCAGTATTCAGTTCTATTTGCAGACCCAGACTCTTGCTCAAGAGTTTACCTGGAGAATATCTATAGTTGGAGACTGTTGCCACATGTAAGAGCTTATAGAGCCTTGAGTGGAAAACAAAAAGACTGACCTAAGTTGATTCCAGCCCTAACATTTAGTTTCAGAATGATCCTGATCAAATAATTTAGCAATTCAGCTGAAGATTTCTAATCCTTAGCTTCTAATTTCTTTTATTTCTCTTATCATTCTTATAAGGGTTTTGTCATAATCAAGTGAACTATTCTGTATCTAAATTTAGGTGTCAAATGTTTGTTGAATAAAGCAATGAATAAAATGATTTATTTTCCTACCATACCTGATGACCTATTGTAGCTTCTATAGTTATAATGGGGGGAATCCAAATAATTTTTACATGAGAAAATTTTCTTCTTCTTCTTCAAGGCCCTGTATAGAATTCGAAATGGATTAGTTCTTAATGCTTTAAAACTTTTCTACCTGGCCTATCTTTATCACCATTATACTTCAGCCAAACCTGTCTTTACTTGTCTGATATTAGAGTAAGAGTTTGTCCCATCCAGGTCATGGTTAATACCTAAGATATTTTTAAGCAACCAGTCAGCCTGGCTAGTCTACTTTTCAGTAATTAAATGAAGAGTGGCAGGCTAATTGTTTCATCAATGAAGGAGATGCTAACATTTTTTTAGAATAATTCCACCTTGCCCTCAGAAGATTTCAAGAGAGGCTTACTTCATAGCAGCAATGAAACAATAACTGGAAAAGGTCTTATTTAGGACTATTCTTAAAAGTAACCTGACCAACTGTTTGGGCCATCTTGAGTATACTAGGATCCTAACTGGTATTTTAATAAGGTCGATTTGCTTCATCTGTGAAATAAAAAAAAATTCTTTTAACTTGGAACTTCATAGAACATAAGTGATTTGCTTGACAAAGATTAAACTTGCAATATGAATACATTTTATATTTTGTTATTTACATTTTGGTCTATATTTTCTGTAGCTCAAATACAGATGAGTATTCATTTGAAATGGTAGATCTAGAAGTGTGATTCTAATACTGATCATGAACTTGTTCTCTATAATGTAATGGTGAAGCCTTGAGCCCTAATGAATGGAAATGTTTTTTAACTGGGAAAAAATGATAATTCTCTGGAGTCAGACTCTTTGTGTCTGAACGCTGGCCTTGCCACTGACAACTTGTGAGATTTTCAGCAAACTTAATTGCTATAGACTGACCTGTGTCTCCCTCCAAATTCTTATGTTGACCCTTCACTGCCATATGATAGTATTCAGAGCCTTTGGGAGGTAATTAAATTTAGATGAGATCATAAGGTTTAGGCCCTCATGATGAAATTAGTTCTCTGACAAGAAGAGACCAGAGAAGCTGCTGTCTAATTCTGTTTCTTCCATGCGAGGACACCATCAAAAAGGTGGCTATCTGCAAGTCAGGAACAGGGTCCTCACCAGAAACTGAATCAGTCAGCACTTGGATCTTAGATGGGTCAGCCTCCAGGACTATGAGAAGTAAGTATCTGCTGTTTAAGCCACTCAGACTATGGTATTTTTTCTCCAGCAGTCCAAGAACACCATGATGTTACTTTTCCTTCCCTTATCTCAAATTCTCAATCTGTAATATAGAGACAGCAATAGTTCCTATCTTACAGGTTTTTTTTTTTTGATTATGTGTTATTTACCATTAAAAAAAAAACTTCAAATGCACCTAACACATTTTCATCCTCAATAAATGTTATTGTTTTTCTCTGCATAAAAGTTCTCTGAATAATTAGGGAGTTTGGGATGGACATGTAACATTGCTATATTTAAGGAGAGTAACCAACTAGGATCTACTGTATAGCACATGGAACTCTGCTCAATGTTATGTGGCAGTCTGGATGGAAGGGAAATTTGGGGGACAATGGATATATGTATATATATCACGGAGTCTCTACTTGTTTACTGGAAACTATCACAACATAGTTAATGCGTTATTTCTCAATAGAAAATAAAAATTTTTTTCATTTTCAAGTCCCTTGAAAGTAGGGATCTTTATCTATTTGGTCTCAGATGCACCCCAACTGTTTGGTATAATGCCAAATGTTAATGGTGGCTCAGACAGTAAAGAATCTGCCCACAGTGCAGGAGACCAGGGTTTGATACCTGGGTTGGAAAGATACTCTGGAGAAGGGAATGGCTACCCACTCAAATATTCTTGCCTGTAGAATTCCGTGGACAGAGGAGCTTGGTGGACTACAGTCCATGGGGTCTCAAAGAGTCACACACACCAAACACTTTCACTACTTCACTTCAAGTGACCTATTATTTGTTAAATGATTGAACTTCTCCAGATTCTCCTTTTATTCCTATGTCATTCTAATTTTTCATCACTTCTCTCTTTCAATTTCCCACTGTGATATTCAATCCATAATGAGCAAAATTGTATTTACTTTTGTCCCAATTAGCACATATATGCAAATTTTGGAAAATTGTTTCTCTCTCTATTGCTTCTCAAAGTTCAACTTTTATTTGAACACTTCCCATTTGTATTGTCCCTGTAATAAATATCATTGCATTCCTGTTTGCTGTTTTACAAATCAATAAAAATGTTTATAAAAATTTTCTCCATATTCAAACATTCTTCCTTCAGTTCCTGTGGAATTCTATATGAAGCTGCTTTGCAAGGGAATTTCTAGATCTAAGCAGAATTCTAATTTGAGATGAATACTAACAACAGGTCTCCTTAATTCTCAGAAGCCCTGTAGCATGGTTATTGTCTTTAGAACATCGTTGCAATTCTACCAATTACTATGTATTGAATATATAATGTAAGGTAAATACTTTCACAATCAGCATTAAGTTGCATCACACAATGTGACTTCTATGAGGGTATTTGCATATTTCCTGTGAGGATTTATAAAAATTAAGACTCTATCATTTTGGAAAGGCTTTCAATACCTAAGTTACTGTCAATGACAACTTGAATTTTCCTAGCAGTAGTTCCAGCTAGTTTGCAACTCTTGTTATAAACTCTTCAAGAGAACTTTGTGCAATAGAGAAATGCATGTCTATGCTTTCCAATATGGTACCCAGTAGCCACATATGGCTGTTGAGGACTTGAAATGCAGCTAGGGAGACTGAGAAACTGAAATTTTAATTTAACTTAATTCTGATTAAAATTTAAATAGTCAGTGACTTAGAAACTGAGCAACAATGAATGTAGCTATTGTCCACCTATATTTTGGACAATATTTTGGATATTGGACACTATCTTGAGACTGATAAAAGGAATCAAAGAATTTTGGTAATGTCACATTAATTTTGGGTTTTCAATACATATAGAATGACTAAGTTCTACAGCATAACATGCTAATGGCTCAGATTTATTTAGACCAATGCATAACTGAAAATGAATTAAATCCTGAGAGTCAATAGTCAGTCATATCAATTTCTGACACTTTATGTTTATTTGGGTTTTTGACATTTTAATATAATTACTGACGGACAAACTTCTCTGTGGAACTACTAGTCCTGGGATGAGCATTTTCCATAATGAATGAATGATCCATAAATATTCCACTCCTTTCCATTTTAAAAAACACTAATATATCAGCTTCTTCAAAACAATTCCTAGTCCATAAAGATGGTGAGAGAGAAGACCTGGTTTCATTGAACTCTAGCCAAGAGGACAAATTAATAAGGTCTCATTTGGCTTCTTTGCCAAAAGAAGAACAGACATTTTTACAGTCAATTCTCAAGGCACCATAGTGCCCAAATGCATACCATAAAACTTGCATTCTTTCTTCATAAATATTCCAAGATTATTTAATTGCTGGTAAGAAATGTGCTTAGTCTTCAAACAGTTCTCTTGTCAAAAATTCTGAAGTCATCATGGCATGGAAAGCATGACAAAATGAATGAAATATTTTATTAGTCTTTAGTATACTCCTTTGGACAAATGCATATGATTAAGCAAAATGATTCTGACTTAATCCAAGATTATTTAAACAAACAAACAAAGAGACAAGCAAGAAAACTTTGTGGATAGAGAAGTGAGAAAAATTCAAAGAGGTGGAAAATATGAGTAAAATTGTTAACCTTATTGAGCTTCATTTATTATTACAATGATTTCAGTATAAATCTGATTGTAAACATCTAATTCTAGTACAAAATAAAAATGATTGCAGTGGAGAATCTTCTCACAGTAAATGAAATTGGAGACTTTAGCTTCTAATTTCTTAACATATTCTCAGTTCTCTTCAGTTCAGCCACTCAGTTGTATCTGACTTATTGCTGACCCCACAGACTGCAGCATGCCAGGCCTGCCAGTCCATCACCAATTCCCAGAGTTTACTCAAACTCGTGTCCATTGAGTCGGTGTTGCCATCCAACCATCTCATCCTCTGTCGTCCCCTTCTCCTCCAGCCTTCAGCCTTTCCCAGCATCAGTGTCTTTACCAATGAGTCAGCTCTTCACACCAGTTGGCCAAAGGATTGGAGTTTCAGCTTCAGCATCAGTCCTTCCAATGAATATTCAGGACTGATCTCCTTTAGGATGGATGGGTTGGATTTCCTTGCAGTCCAAGAAACTCTCAAGAGTCTTCTCCAACACTACAGTTCAAAAGCATCAATTCTTTGGTGCTCAGCTTTCTTTATAGTCCAGCTCTCACACCCATACATGACTACTGGAAAAACCATAACTTTGACTAGACAGACTTTTGCTGATAAAGTAATATCCCTGGTTTTTAATATGCAGTCTAGGTTTGTCATAGCTTTTCTTCCAAGGAGCAAGTGTCTTTTAAGTTCATGGCTGCAGTCACCATCTGCAGTGATTTTGCTGCTGCTGCTGCTGCTGCTGCTGCTAAGTGGCTTCAGTCGTGTCCGACTCTGTGCAACTCCATAGACGGCAGCCCACCAGGTTCCGCTGTCCCTGGGATACTCCAGACAAGAACAGAGCCCCCCAAAATAAAGTCTCTCATTATTTTCCATTGTTTCCCCATCTATTTGCCATGAAGTGATGGGACCAGATGCCATGACCTTAGTTTTCTGAATGTTGAGTTTTAAGCCAAATTTTTCACTGTCCTCTTTCACTTTCATCAAGAGGCTCTTTAGTTCTTCTTTTTCTGCTATAAGGGTGGTGTCATCTGCATATCTGAGATTATTGATATTTTTCCCAGCAATCTTGATTCCAGCTTGTGCTTCATCCAGCCCAGCATTTTTCATGATGTATTCTGCATATACGTTAAAAAAGCAGGGTGACAATATACAGCCTTGACGTACTCCTTTTCCTATTTGGAATCATTCTGTTGTTCCATGTCCAGTTCTAACTGTTGCTTCCTGACCTCCATACAGATTTTTCAAGAGGCAGGTCAGGTGGTCTGATATTTCCATCTCTAAGAATTTTCCAGAGTTTGTTGTGGTCCACAGTCAAAGGCTTTGGCCTAGTCAATAAAGCAGAAGTAGATGGTTTTCTGGAACTCTCATGCTTTTTTGATGATCCAGCAGATGTTGACAATTTAATCTCTGGTTCCTCTGCCTTCTCTAAATCCAGCTTGAACATCTGGAAGTTAACGGTTCATGTACTCTCTAAATCCAGCTTGAACATCTGGAAGTTAACGGTTCATGTACTGTTGAAGCCTGCCTTGGAGAATTTTGAGCATTACTTTACTAGCGTGTGAGATGAGTGCAATTGCGCTGTACTTTGAGCATTCTTTGGCATTGCCTTTCTTTGGGATTGGAGTGAAAACTGACCTTTTCTAGTCCTGAGGCCACTGCTGAGTTTTCCAAATTTGCTGGTATATTGAGTGCAGCACTTTCACAGCATCATCTTTAGGGTTTGAAATAGCTCAACTGGAATTCCATCACTTCCACTAGCTTTTTTTGTAGTGATGTTTCCTAAGACCCACTTGACTTCGCATTCCAGGATGTTTGGCTCTAGGTGAGTGATCACACCATCGTGATTATCTGGGTCATGAAGATCTTTTTTGTACAGTTCTTCTGTGTATTTTTGCCACCTCTTCTTAATATCTTCTGCTTCTATTAGGTCCATTCCATTTCTGTCTTTTATTTACTCATCTTTGCATGAAATATTCCCTTGGTATCTCTAATTTTCTTGAAGCAATCTCTAGTCTTCCCCATTCTATTGTTTTCCTCTATTTCTTTGCATTGATCACTGAGGAAAGCTTTCTTATCTGTCCTTGCTATTCTTTGGAACTGTGGAACATTTACATCTTCTGCTGCCACTGCTAAGTCTCTTCAGTTGTGTCTGACTCTGTGCGACCCCATAGATGGCAGCCCACCAGGCTACCCCATCCCTGGGATTCTCCAGGCAAGAACACTGGAGTGGGTTGCCATTTCCTTCTCCAGCGCATGAAAGTGAAAAGTGAAAGTGTCACTCAGTCGTGTCTGACTCTTAGCGACCCCATGGACTACAGCCTCCTAGGCTCCTCTGTCCATGGGATTTTCCAGGCAAGAGTACTGGAGTAGGGCGCCATTGCCTTCTCCTAACAACTCCTAGAACTTCCTAAATGCCCTGTCCACCACTCTACATTGCAGTTGCAACCTTCATATTCTCCACATGGTATAATGGAGGAGTGGGCTAAAGGGAAATGAGAAATAGTAAAGTGTATGTTAATAACATATCACATGAGGAACAGTAACTTGATTATTTTCTTTCTCCTTGAAACTATAATAGTAATTACCTGTTTATTTGGTCCACAGAAATTAGCAGTGGAATCTCAACCATTGTTGGACAGAAATGGACTATTGTAAGCCTTCCATCATAGTAAAAGGATTTTCACAAATTAGAAGTTCTGTGTACCTGGGTTCTTCATGTGTGAACTGGTAATACTAATAAACATCTGCTGAATATCACAAAGTTTCTATGAGGCTCAAATGGCATAATACATTGGATTTTACCATGTGTGGTACTGTTGTAATACAATTATACTTTATTATCTTGAACCCATCCTTAGGTCTATCTACATCATCTTTCTAGAAATCATAAAACATTGAATTATCTTTTTTAAAAAAAGTGGTTTGTTAGATCTTTAATATATCTTCATTTTTGTCCTTTAAGAGCCAAATAATCAAATTTTGAAAACATGACCTTGCCTGATTATCATGTAGAATATTTAGAATTGTATTTCCCTAGTTAAATGCTTGAAATAATTACCTTATATATATATAAGCTTGAAATAATAAGCTTTAATAATAGCCTTAAATAAAGACAAAATAAACTATTACTTATAAAATTTTACAAAATAAGTAGAGCTGGAGACTAATGGGTTTAATTGCTTCATTTTATAATATGACCTATTGACTCAGATTTAATGTCTCTCATATATAAGTCCAGTCTTACTGCTACAATACTGTGTGTTCCTGAATGAATGGTTGATAAAATATATTCCCAGAGAACTAGAAGCAGACAATTTGGCAAAAATATCATACTTTCAAGAAAAGTAATAAGAACATTCAACACACATTTTGACAATGTTTGAAACATAGTAACTTATACTACCTATTAAGGAAGGACCTAATAAACAGATGAAAAGCTATAATTATGATTTCACACAGACAAATGAATGCTTGTCAGGTTATCTTAAAATGTAAACTTACTATGACATTAAGTTCTGTATTATATTTTATTTTGGTGGTATAAATTAAATTTCAGTCTATAAATATTGCTTAAGATCCAACTACTTCAAGTCACTAAGATACAAATTAATTCTTATAGCACATAAAATATGGAATACTAATTTACTACAAGGATAAAAGCTGCTTTGTTGCTTTACGATTCAATTATCAAATACATTTTCAAACAGAATAATTCAGTTAATATTTGCAAACAGAATTGATATTTGAGAAAAGTTTTTATCCTTTATATAGAATTTCCTTTCCTGATGATACTCCAAGAAAAGTTAATTTTTCAAACACAGTAAGACAAAGATTTCTGGTACAAAAGAATTGCCTCAGAATTGGAAGGAGTGAAATGGGGCTTTAGTAGCATTCTATTATAACTGTGAGACAAGAGTAGTTTAGGGACTATTTTTTCTAAAAATTGGAGATGCTAGGCAGTGAAAGTGTCCTAAACAGATGCCTGCAAACAAGATTTTGAGATGAGACATCTCTTCTAAGGACACAGTTGATCTGTTGACTATAGGTAAGTGGAGTAAAAACTTTCAGGGCAAAGAAGGCACATGACATCCAACAGTATAATTCATCTACAGATTTCAAGGGTATGTACCTTGGAATAATATGCACTCACACCCTGTATGTAGATATCAGCTTATACCTCAGCAAATGATTTAGTAATGTGAGGTCACTTTGGCCCTAGTATTTTGGCTATCACATGGGAAATTCTTCTGAAAGAGTAAGAATACTGGAATGGGTTGTCATGCCCTCCTCCAGAGGATCTTCCTGACCTAGGGATCAAACCCACATCTCTTATGTCTCCTGCACTGTAGGCAGATTCTTTACAACTGAGTTACCAGGGAAAACTGATGATAAGTTGACATAAAATACATTTGTACCAGTTTTCCAGTTTGAAATGAATAGAAAGCTATCACCTTTGAACATAAAAGCAACAATTCTGTCTTTATCACACCTTCCTAATCTCCAGTCCCTGGCCATT
This sequence comes from Neotragus moschatus, assembly GCA_006410615.1. NCBI lineage: Eukaryota > Metazoa > Chordata > Mammalia > Artiodactyla > Bovidae > Neotragus > Neotragus moschatus. The sequence goes on from SJYA01002968.1 coordinate 172,425, forward strand.
ATCTGTTTTTAATATCAAAGGAGTTCCCTTTTATCTCCTCAAAAAAGATAATATATCTTGGCAACAATAACAAACAGAGAATCACTAAGACTTATAAAGGAAAGCTTTCAAACAAAAAAGAGAGAGAGAGAGAAGAAAGCGAGACAAGGAGAGAGGGAAAAGAAAGAAGGGTTTCACGGAAAGAAGAGGGAAATGTTTAAGAAATTTACCACTTGTCATCTGGTTGGAGATGACTTATACAATTTGGTATTATTTTAACGAGACCATGAAAAGAAATGACAGAAATGTTACTGATATATTTATGAAACATTTCCTTTTTTCTACTAAAAACTCAAACAGTTCCTTTATTATGGGATAAATTTTGGGTTGCCAGATAAAATATAGGATTCTAAATTAAGCTAAATTTGGAATGCTATAGTAGATATACTAAAACTTTGTTTGTTTATCTGAAAATAAAATTTTACTGAGTGTCCTGTATATTTTTTAAATCTGACAACCCTAAACAAAAGTTATCTGAGATTTAAGCTCTGGAATGACTTATCTTACTCTAGTCTCCAAAATCAATTTTAAAAATGTAATACATCGCCCAGTGGTGTTTTTTTCCCCCATGCTTTTTAAATAAGTGTTGGAAGTCCCATAAATACTGAGTGGCAGAATTTGGAAAGTCATTCTTGACGATAGTCTAGCACGTTTTGAACTGACGTTCCTGCTGGATTCTGTGATATGTATACATCAATATGATTCTAGAAGAAAGAAAAACAACATATACATTGGTCAGTCATTAGTTCCTTTACAAGAATTAGTATTTTTCATAACAGTAAACCTGTGTCACCTCAATCAGTTTAGAATGAAACACTGTCACTTGCCAGAGAAATCTAAATCACTTTTTTTATTTTATTTTTTTTAATTTTTTTTTTATTTAACACTTTTATTGAGTACATTCTATGTTTTATGTACAATGCTATGCAAGGGGTATACATCAGTAAAGAAAAATGAGCTAAAATCTGGTGAGAAAGTCAATGAAAAGTTAACAATGTTTTTTTTTTTTTATTTTTTTCTTCCTGGTTCAGTTTTGGAAAGTTGTACTTGTCTAAGAATTTGTCCATTTCTTCCACGTTGTCCAATTTATTAGCGTATAATTGCTGATAGTAGTCTCTTATGATCCTTTGTATTTCTGTTAAATCACTTTTTTTAATATGGTAATGTTTGATCAAAAATTTTTTCTGAGATAAAGGTCTTAAATTGAATCAGTGCCTAGATAATGATACTAGCTTTATTAGGAGGCAAACAGAGGAAAAAAGATTAAGATTCTTTTACATACCATATTCAAACCTACTGTCATATAAGACATAAAAACATAATTTGAATTATCTACATAGTCATATTGAATTACTTCATCCCAGAAATATTGGACTTTAAATTTATGTGCAAAATACATCTTGGATTATAATATAGTTTACTTTATTATATATATATGGTATCTTATATATATAATATATCAAATATTTTAAGATATACATAAATTGGGTAAGTTGTCCCTGGGTCTATATAACATGATGAACGCATCATCAAAAAATTTTACTTTAAATCATTAAGCTACACCTACTTTATTTAAATTTTGGGGATCATTTCCAAAGAACAATATAGTTAATTTGCTACACACATCAGTTACCACATGGTTGTACACATTCTGACCAATGAACTTGCTAAAGTATGCATTGGGTAAAAATTCTTTTTCACCAAACAGGATCTGAAAATGATATATTTGAAGGACAACTTTTGATGGAAAAATGTATTTCATGCAGTAGAAATCAAGAATGACAGATTAATTAAAATATACAAAATTTGCAATGTGTTACTGAGTCCCATCACTTCATGGGAAATAGACGGGGAAACAGTGGAAACAGTGTCAGACTTTATTTTTCTGGGCTCCAAAATCACTGCAGATGGTGACTGCAGCCATGAAATCAAAAGACACTTACTCCTGGAAGAAAATTTATGACCAACCTAGATAGCATATTCAAAAGCAGAGATATTACTTTGCCGACTAAGATCCATCTAGTCAAGGCTATGGTTTTTCCAGTGGTCATGTGTGGATGTGAGAGTTGGACTGTGAGGAAGGCCGAGCGCCAAAGAATTGATGCTTTTGAACTGTAGTGTTGGAGAAGACTCTTGACCTTGGACTGCAGACCCTTGGACTGCAAGGAGATCCAACCAGTCCATTCTGAAGGGGATCAGCCCTGGGTGTTCTTTGGAAGATATGATGCTAAGCTGAAACTCCAATACTTTGGCCACCTCATGTGAAGAGTTGACTCATTGGAAAAGACTCCGATGCTGGGAGGGATTGGGGGCAGGAGGAGAAGGGGACAACAGGATGAGATGGCTGGATGGCATCACTGACTCAATGGACGTGAGTCTGAGTGAACTCCAAGAGCTGGTGATGGACAGGGAGGCCTGGCATGCTGCGATTTATGGTGTTGCAAAGAGTCGGACATGACTGAGGGAGTGAACTGAACTGAGACATTTTAAAAAAAATTCAACCAAACGAGCACCTTTGAGAGTAATGAACTTAATCTCNGTGAGTCTGAGTGAACTCCAAGAGCTGGTGATGGACAGGGAGGCCTGGCATGCTGCGATTTATGGTGTTGCAAAGAGTCGGACATGACTGAGGGAGTGAACTGAACTGAGACATTTTAAAAAAAATTCAACCAAACGAGCACCTTTGAGAGTAATGAACTTAATCTCACCTCAAGTAAAGCAAGTAGAATACAATAAAGCTAATGAGCACAACATATATTTTTTGATGCTGTGCTACATACATAAAAATGGAAAGAAAACATACCCACACTTAAACATTAACAGTTTAACATTAACATTTAAACGTTGGCTGCCGGGAGCCAGCGTGGGAATCCCACCTGTGAAACAGTCACCTGGCAGAAATCTGATGGGCAAGGCGATTTGGATTTCAGAGATTCCCCCTGAGTTTCCCTGAGCATCTACANGCGTGCTGTGATTCATGGGGTCGCAAAGAGTCAGACAGGACTGAGCGACTGAACTGAACTGAACTGAACAGATTCTGTTAATAGAGGCTGAGCCTGGCTTCAGTTGTAATCTGTTATTTTTCAGGAACCCTACTGATGCGGTGGTAATATATGAGGGAAGGAAGGGGAAACATTCAATATAATTCTGTGACTAAGTTGCACTCTTTTAGTGAGCCTCTGCCTCTGGGCTATAACCTTCACAAGTGTTTCTCAGCTTTTTCCCATTCACTTCGTACAGCTTCTTTCTTCCCTCACATAGGCTATTGTGGTTGTGGCTTGGTCAGTAAGTTGTGTTCGACTCTTTGAAACTCCGTGGATGGTAGCCCACTAGGCTCCTCTGTCCATGGGTTTTCCAGGCAAGAATACTGGACTGGGTTGCCATTTCCTTCTCCAGGGAATCTTCCCAGCCCAAGACTCTAACTCACATCTCCTGCATTGGTAGGTGGATTCTTTACTACTGAGCCATAGCTTCCTTTGAGGTTAATCACTTGTTCAAGGCAACAAAATGCTCTGGGCATATTTCAGTATAGTTACTTCTCCCTTCCCACTATTGGAAGGGAAGTACAAGGGGATTGTTCTTTGCCGTTGACAGTGAGAACTTGATGGGATTTCTGGAAGTAAAAGTCACAAAAGTGTCAGGGCCCCTTTTAAGGTTGGGCCCCAGGAATTTTCATCTCTTAAGCTAATCCTTGCCCAGTCTCTGGCAGTAGCTGGTTATCATCTAGGTTTATCTACCAGTTGCTGGGTGTTGGTTTCTGATCCAGATAAATTGAGTCTCTGTATTGCTTTTAAGTCTGAGTTGCCATATATTTAAAGTTACTTTGCCATTTTTTAAAACTTAGCTATAATTTAAGAGTATTTGGAACTGACTATATGATATCATGGTAAGTTTCACATTTCTAATAAAACTAAATTTTAAGTTCAAAATGATGTCACTGGATATTCTTGACATACACAAAATTTCTTTCTCTGTATTAATGCCTAAATAAGATGTTATTTTGGGGGGCTCCAAAATCACTGCAGATGGTGACTGCAGCCATGAAATTAAAGGA
>SJYA01002969.1:5706-90495 GCA_006410615.1 Neotragus moschatus
CCAATCCAACTTCTGTATGACCTCATCTTAGCTTAGTTAAGCATGTCTACAATGACTTTATTTCCCAATAAGGCCACATTGTAAAAACTCTTTGTGACCCCATGAATCGCAGTATGCCAGGCCTCCCTGTCCATCACCAACTCCCAGAGTTCACCATGCCCATCCAGTCGGAGATGTCACCCAGCCATCTCATCCTCTGTCGTCCCATTCTCCTCCTGCCCCCAATCCCTCTAGAATCAGGGTCATTTTCAATGAGTGAACTCTTCGCATGAGGTGGGCAAAGTATTGGAGTTTCAGTTTTAGCATCAGTCCTTCCAACGAACACATAGGACTGGTCTCCTTTAGGATGGACTGGTTGGATCTCCTTCCAGTCCAAAGGACTCTCAAGAGTCTTCTCCAACACCACAGTTCAAAAGCATCAATTCTTCTGCACTCAGCTATCTTCACAGTCCAACTCTCACATCCATACATGACCACTGGAAAAAACCATAGCCTTGACTAAGTGGACTTTTGCTGGCAAAGTAATGTCTCTGCTTTTAAATACGCTATCTAGGTTGGTCATAACTTTCCTTCCAAGAAGTAAGCGTTTTTTTTTTTTTAATTTCACGGCTGCAATCACTATCTGCAGTGATTTTGGAGCCCCCCAAAATGAAGTCTGACACTGTTTCTACTGTTTCCCCATCTATTTCCCATGAAGTGATGGCACCAGATGCCATGATCTTCATTTTCTGAACGGTGAGCTTTAAGCCAACTTTTTCACTTTCCTCTTTCACTTTTATCAAGAGGCTTTTTAGTTCCTCTTCACTTTCTGCCATAAGGGTGGTGTCATCTGCATATCTGAGGTGACTGATATTTCTCCCAGCAATCTTGATTCCAGCTTGTGCTTCTTCCAGTCCAGCATTTTTCATGATGTACTCTACATATAAGTTAAATAAGCAGGGTGACAATATATAGCCTTGACGTACTCCTTTTCCTATTTGGAACCAGTCTGTTGTTCCATGTCCAGTTCTAACTGTTGCTTCCTGAACTGTTTTAGGACTCCATTATTGTCGAAGAAAGTAACAATAACAGAATTTGTTCTCATGGAAAAGAAACAAAATAAACTAGTAAATAAGTGCTATGCTGCTGCTGCTAAGTCACTTCAGTCGTGTCCGACTCTGTATGACCCCATAGATGGCAGCCCACCAGGCTCCCCAGTCCTGGGATTCTCCAGACAAGAACACTGGAGTGAGTTGCCATTTCCTTCTCCAATGCATGAAAGTGAAAAGTGAAAGGGAAGTCGCTCGGTCGTGTTCGACTCTTCCCAACCCCATGGACTGCAGCCTACCAGGCTCCTCTGTCTATGGGATTTTCCAGGCAAGAGTATTGGAGTGGGGTGCCATCGCCTTCTCTGAAATAAGTGCTATAGAGAGCCAATTTTGATAGCAATGTAGACTTTTATGCTGGATATATGCCTTGGCCTTCAAGTTCACTTTAAATTTGCACCTTAAAGCATGTCAGTAAACACTGTGTCATCTTGCCTGTAATAAACAATGCCAGAATTGCAATGTTCCCTTTTACACACTGGAAATTTAATACAGTTTTGATAAAACTGAAATTTTAACATTAGAGCAAGTTTAGGTAATATTTCCAGTAATGTATCCATAACCCACTAGATAATATTACTATTGAATCAGGTATACTCCTGCTGTTCTGGATTCTCATTAGAAGTCATTTGAAAAATTATGTAATTTAGGTATGGTTGTATAATAAACTTTTTATGATTCATTTTGCATTAATATATTTCAGCTATAGTTTCAATTACGGTTAGAAGGAACTAACCTGAATTTCCTTTAGTAGGGCAGTTGTTTACTTGATTTCATACTTCCTGGTTAAAATAGAGATCTTTTGCTTCAAGAGTTTATCTAAACATTGTCATAAAAGTCAAAGAAAAATTATTTGACTATCAAAACACTTGTCACTTAAAACATATGAGGAAATATGTGAATATATGTGATATAAATATCACATTTCTAACCAAGTGTTCCTGTTCTGTTTTATAAGAAGCAATCCTATTTAAAATAGAGGTTCAATGGATATTTCAAGCAATTCCTTAAATAAATATAAAGTTGAAGGCTGTCCTTTTATTTTTTGGCTTTGTGAGTTTAACATTACCCTAGCTTTATAGAAACACTGTCAAATATAGTTGCTGCATGTGGCTACTGAACATTTGATACGTGCCTAAGGTGTTGAATATTTAATTTAAAATATTTAAATTAAATTTTAAGTTAAAACAATTAAAAACTAAAGCAGAGTAAAAATTTTTTTGGCTAAATATATTTTATTGTTTGCTAGGACTGCTGCTGCTAAGTCACTTTAGTCGTGTCCGACTCTGTGTGACCCCACAGACAGAAGCCCAACAGGCTTCCCCATCCCTGGGATTCTCCAGGCAAGAACACTGGAGTGGGTTGCCATTTACTTCTACAATGCATGAAAGTGAAAAGTGAAAGTGAAGTCGTTCAGTCGTGTTTGACTCTTCGCGACCCCATGGACTGCAGCCTACCAGGCTCCTCTGTCCATGGGAGTTTCCAGGCAAGAGTACTGGAGTGGGGTGCCATTGCCTTCTCCAGTTTGCTAGGACTACATTTTACCAAAACTGTTTAAAACACAGGATTTAATAGAGATGTGTACATACCAGATGTACATACCAGATTTGAAAACAGAGCAACAACAACAAAAAATGAGGTTAAGTACTTCTTTAATAAGTTTTAATTGTTGAAATAATATTTTAATTATATTTTACTTTTATATGAATATTTAACATTTTAAAGGTATATATGTGGCTTACTTTATCTTTTATTAGAAAGATCAGTATTTGATTTTTACAAGTAGAGCTACTTATAGTTTCAGAGAATTTACAAACAATTGTACTTTGGTCACCTCATGCGAAGAGTTGATCCATTGGAAAAGACTCTAATGCTGGGACGGATTGGCGGCAGGAGGAGAAGGGGACAACAGAGGATGAGATGGCTGGATGGCATCACTGATTTGATGGATATGAGTCTGAGTGAACTCCGGGAGTTGGTGATGGACAGGGAGGCCTGGCGTGCTGCGATTCATGGGGTCGCAAAGAGTCGTACAGGACTGAGCGACTGAACTGAACTGAACTGAAGTTATAGGATGAAGTAGGACACGTATTTGCTTGAAAAAGTAAAAAAGAAAGGAGCATTTCAAAATTATCTGCCAGTAAAGCATATGTACGGGTTACATAATATTTAATGGCAGATTATACTGGCATGGGTGCCCTAGGACTTGTTTAAATAGTACTATTCTTTTTCCCACAAGTGTTGGATTTACACACGAATAAGGTCTCACTAGATGGGTAAACAGTGGAAACAGTGTCAGACTTTATTTTGGGTGGGCCCCAAAATCACTGCAGATGGTGACTGCAGCCATGAAATTAAAAGACGCTTACTCATTGGAAGAAAAGTTATGACCAAACTAGGTAGCATATTCAAAAGCAGAGACATTACTTTGCCAACAAAGGTCCATCTAGTCAAGGCTATGTTTTTTCCAGTGGTCACATACAGACGTGAGAGTTGGACTGTGAAGAAAGCTGAGTGCTGAAGAATTGATGCTTTTGAACTGTGGTGTTGGAGAAGACTCTTGAGAGTCCCTTGGACTGCAAGGAGATCCAACCAGTCCATTCTGAAGGAGATCAGCCCTGGGATTACTTTGGAGGGAATGGTGCTGAAGCTGAAACTCCAATACTTTGGCCACCTCATGAAAAGAGTTGACTCATTGGAAAAGACTCTGATGCTGGGAGGGATTGGGGACAGGAAGAGAAGGGGACGGTGGAGGATGACATGGCTGGACGGCATCACTGACTCGATGGATGTGAGTCTAAGTGAACTCTGGGAGTTGGTGATGGACAAGGAAGCCTGGTGTGCTGCAATTCACGGGCTTGCAAAGAGTTGGACACGACTGAGCGACTGAAGTGAACTGAACTGAACTAAACTGAACTGAAGGTCTCACTACACTCCAACAATTTATTACGTTGGGATTTATATTTCTTAAGGTAAATCTTCACATTTTATGCACTTTAATATAAGGCTCAGAATGAAGATATAAATGGTTTAAAATGCATCTGAGTCACTGCTGAGTTTTCTAATTTGTTGACATACTGAGTGCGGCACTTTCACAGCATCATCTTTCAGGATTTGAAATAGCTCAATTGGAGTTTCATCACCTCCACTAGCTTTGTTAGTACTGATACTTCTTAAGGCCCTCTTGACTTCACATTCCAGGATGTCTGGCTCTAGGTGAGTGATCACACCATCATGATTATCTGGATCATGAAGATATTTTTTGTACAGTGCTTCTGTGTATTCTTGCCACCTCTTCTTAATATCTTCTGCTTCTGTTAGACTCCTACCATTTCTGTCATTTATTGAGCTCATCTTTGCATGAAATGTTCCCTTGGTATCTCTAATTTTCTTGAAGAGATCTCTAGCTTTTCCCATGCTATTGTTTTCCTCTATTTCTTTGCATTGATCACTGAGGAAGGCATTTTCTCATCTCTCCTTTTTATTCTTTCGAACTGCATTCACATGGATATATCTTTCCTTTTCTCCTTTGCTTTCTGCTACTCTTCTTATCACAGATATTTGTAAGGCCTCCTCAGACAGCCATTTTGCTTTTTTCCATTTTTTTTTTCTTTGGGGGGTGATCTTGATCCCTTTCTCTATACAATGTCATAAACCTCCATCCAGAGTTCATCAGGCACTCTGTCTATCAGATCTAGTCCGTTAAATCTATTTCTCACTTCCACCGTATAATCATAAGGGATTTGATTTAGGTCATACCTGAATGGTTTAGTGTTTTTCCCCACTTTCTTCAATTTAAGTCTGAATTTGGCAATAAGGATTTCATGATCTGAGCCACACTCAGCTCCCGATCTTGTTTTTGCTGAGTGTATAGAGCTTCTCCATCTTTGACAGCAAAGAATATAATCAATCTGATTTTGGTGTTGACCATCTGGTGATGCTCATGTGTTGAGTCTTCTCTTGTGTTGTTCGAAGAGAGTGTTTGCTATGACCAGTGCATTCTCTTGGCAAAACTCTGTTAGCCTTTGTCCTGCTTCATTCCGTACTCCAAGGCCAAATTTGCCTACCAGTCCAGGTGTTTCTTAACTTCCTACTTTTGCATTCCAGTCCCCTATAATGAAAAGGACATCTTTTTTGGGTGTTACTTCTAAAAGGACTTGAGGTCTTCATAGAAACATTTTGAGCTTCTTCAGTGTTTCTTTTCAGGGCATAGACTTGGATTATCATGATGTTGAATGGTTTGCCTTGGAAACGAACAGAAATCGGTCTGTTGTTTTTAAGATTGCATCCAGGTAATGCATTCAGACTCTTTTGTTTACCATGATGGCTACTCCCTTTCTTCTATAGGATTTTTGCCCACAGTAGTAGATATAATGGTCATCTGAGTTAAATTCACCCGTTCCAGTCCATCTTAGTTCACTGATTCCTAGAATGTTGACGTTCTCTCCTGCCCTCTCCTGTTTGACCACTTCCAATTTGCCTTAATTCATGGACCTACATTCCAAGTTCCTATACAATATTCTCTTTACAGCATCGGACCTTGCTTCTATCACCAGTCACATCCACAACAGGGTGTTGTTTTTCTTTGGCTCCATCCCTTCGTCCTTTCGGGAATTATACCTCCACTGACCTCCAGTAACATATTGGACACCTACTAACCTGGGGAGTTCATCTTTCAGTATCCTACCTTTGCCTTTTCATACTGTTCATGGGGTTCTCAAGGCAAGAATAATGAAGTGGTTTGCTATTCTCTTCTCCAGTGAACCACATTCTGTCATGACCAACCTAGACAGCATATTAAAAAGCAAAGAGATTACTTTGCTAACAAAGATCCATCTAGTCAAAGCTATGGTTTTTCTAGTAGTCATGTATGGATGTGAGAGCTGGAGTATAAAGAAAGCTGAGCACAGAAGAACTGATGCTTTTGAACTGTGGTGTTTGAGAAGACTGTTGAGAGTCTTTTGAACTGCAAGGAGATCCAACCAGTCCATCCTGAAGGAAATCAGCCCTGAACATTCATTGGAAGGACTGATGTTGAAGCTGGAACTCCAGTACTTTGACTACCTGATCGAAGAGCTGACTTATTTGAAAAGACCCTGGTGCTGGGAAAGATTGAGGGCAGGAGGAGAAGGGAATGACAGAGGATGAGGTGGCTGGATCGCATCACTGACTCAATGGACATGAGTTTGAGTAATGTCCGGGAGTTGGTGATGGATAGGGAAACCTGGTTTGCTGCAGTCCATGGTGTCGCAAAGAGTTGAACACAGCTGATCGATTGAACTGAACTGAATTTGCATGAGATGTTCCCTTGGTATCTCTAATATTCTTGAAGTGATCTCTGTTGCTACTGCTGCCAAGTCGCTTCAGTCATGTCCGACTCTGTGCAACCCCATAGACGAAAGCCTACCAGATTCCTCCATCCCTGCGATTCTCCAGGCAAGAACACTGGAGTGGGTTGCAATTTCCTTCTCCAATGTATGAAAGTGAAAAGTGAAAAGTATAAAGAAAGTCACTCAGTTGTGTCTGACTCTTCACAACCCCATGGACTGCAGCCTACCAGGCTCCTCCATCCATGGAATTTTCCAGGCAAGAGTACTGGAGTTGGGTGCCATTGTCTTCTCCAGTATTTCCCATTCTTTTGCTTTCCTCTATTTCTTTGAATTGATCCTTGAGGAAGACTTTCTTATCTCTCTTTGCTATTCTTTGGAATTCTGCTTTCAAATCGGTATATATCTTTCCTTGTCTCCTTTACCTTTAGATTCTGTTCTTTATTTCAGCTATTTGTGAGGCCTCCTCAGAAAACAATTTTACCTTTTTTTCATTTCTTTTTCTTGAGGATGGTTGGTCACTGCCTCCTGAATAAGGTCATGAGCCACTGTTTATAGTTCTTCAGGCACTCTGTCCATCAGATCTAATCCCTTGAATCTGTTTGTCACTTCCACTGTGTAATCATAAGGGATTTAGTTTAAGTCATACCTGCATGGTCTAGTGGTAGTTTCTTTACGTCTGAATTTTTCAATAAGAAATTTATGGTCTGAGCCACAGTCGGCCCCTGTCTAATTTTTGTTGACTGTATAGAGCTTCTCCATTTTTGGCTGAAAAGAATATAATCAATAGGATTTCCTCTTGTCCATCTGATGATGTCCATGTTTAAAGTCTTCTGCTGTGTTGTGGAAGAGGGTTTTTGCCCTCTTCTTTTATGAACAGTGTGTTCTCTCAGCAAAACTCTATTAGACTTTGCCCTCCTTCATTTTGTATTCCAAGGTCAAATCTGCCTGTTACTCCGGGTATCTCTTGACTTCCTACTTCGACAAACTGAGAAAACATTAAAAAGCAGAGAGATTACTTTGCCAACAAAGGTCCATCTAATCAAACTATGATTTTTCCAGTAATCATGTATGGATTTGACAGTTGGAACATAAAGGAAGCTGACCTCTGAAGAATTTATGCTTTTGAACTGTGGTGTTGGAGATTCTTGAGAGTCCCTTTTACTGCAAGGAGATCCAACCAGTGCATCCTAAAGAAAATCAATCCTGAATATTCACTGGAAGGACTGATGCTGAAGATGGAATTCCAATACTTTGGCTGGCTAATGAGAAGAACTGACTCACTGGAAAAGACCATGATGCTGGGAAAAATTGAGTGCAGGAGGAGAAGGGGATAAAAGAGGATGAGATGGTTGGGTGGTATCACCAACCGGATGGACATAAGTTTGAGCAAGCTCCAGGAGTTGGTGATGGAGAGGGAATCCTGGCGTGATGCAGTTCGTGGGGGTGTAAAGAATCAGACATGACTGAGCGACTGAACTGAGCTGAACTATATTAAGTATATTTTCATAGAAGAATTATACTTGCCACCTTAGAGGAGTTAAATCAAGGGTGGTTTTCGAACATAAACAGAAGAAACAAAAAGGAAAAAAAAAATCTGCTCTTACAGAGCTATCATGCACTTGAAGAAATGCTAATCAAAAGCGTGTTATGTGCAAGGCCCAAATTAGGATATCTTGTTCTTTCCTTTAGTCTATTTTCCTGAATGAAAATATTGGCTCTGTTATATGATCAATTACTACTCATTGTTTAATGGTTGTAAAAATAACCATTCCCAAGTCATTGCTCCTGTCTTCTGATTACTAAGGTATTATATGTGAGAGTTACATAAAGCTAAGCAAAGTACCACTCGCTTAAACCAGTGTCATCAGTAGGCCTATTCTCTGAAAGAAAAAAAAAAAAAAAAACCAAACCACTGCTGTTCATTTGGTAACTTGTTTCCTGTTATATATATATATATTTATATATATATATATTTACAATACCTATAAATGAATATACCATACATGCATTTACATCCTTATTTTCAGTTAATATAATGCACTACTCTCTACATTAGTATTTTAATACTTCACAAAGATTATTTTTACTTATTATATACTATTTTTGGATTAAATGCAAAATATTCCCATTAACTTTCAATAGGCTGTTTTCAATATTTCTCTACAATAAATAGTTCTTTTATGTTAATTATTGTAAAATGAACTTTTTTCAACTTCTGATTAGTATAATTTTTAAAAAGAGGAATTATATGATAAAGGAGGCAATGATTTAAAAGACATGAAATATTGCAAAAAGTTAGAAGAATAAATCAATTTATATTTATGCTCATAGTTTATAAAAGTATTGTCTCACAAATTTTTACCAGTACCGTACATTTTCTAATTTTTTTTCAAAATATTTCATATAGTATAAGTTCTGTTTATGTCATTTATCAACTTTATATAAATTATATTCAAATTTGCATTTTTTGTATCATATTTTATGTATAGCTAGTCATTTCCCTTTTACTAATTTAAAACAAGTAGTTTTCTTAGAATCTTGTCCTTTTTGTGGCATAGTAATTAAAAACAAAGCAAACAAACAAATTATTCCTCATTTAGGGAAGAATAATACCATATTATCTCTCCATCTACATTTTATTATATCCTTTAAGTTTAGAAGTTAATAGACATGTTTAATTTAAGAGTAGTAAATGTTACATGAAGTATAATTTTTGAATCGATGAAAATATTTAGTGTTTCCAAGGTACAAAAGAATTATGACAAAATTAAAGCAAAAGTAACGTTAAATCTAGACAAACATAAATACATTTTTAAATCTTATCAGAAGAAAATATTGTAGATACCCATTACCTCGCCTGGGATGTGTATATTTTCTATGTGTATATTTTCTTTAATCCTGAAACGGATTAAAGCTTTAACAAATGTTGTATATATACACATCTATATATTTCAACTACAGTGAGGTTCTTTTCAGACCACCGTTTTCTAGGTATGAGGACCTGATGTGAATTAATCAGCTTTTGTGAGAATCAGGTTACTGATTGGAGGAATAGCTGAAAGGACTGCATGTTGGCTTGGATCTATATTTTAGTTCAAGTAGCTTTAAAACTCAGCGCCAAAGCAGGAAACTCTTCCCTTATGAAAATCTTCTGGACATAAATGCAACTGAATTTAATTGTAAAAGCCTTGGATTTTGGATTTTGGATCAATTTTCCAGAAAATGCCAAATTAAATGGAAAATGACTGATTTACCTTGGAGATAGCTTCACACTTTAGAAAACTGTCTTAAACAAGTTGCTTCTTTCTGTGATGAAGTCTCCAGTGTGTCTTTAATACCATACAAGTACATATATGACTCCAATAATAGTATCAAAATGTGAATTGTGTGGTAGAATTATAAACCAATAAGAGAAGTAAATAGAAAGCTAGCTTGAATAAACTCAAATGTACACCTACTAAAATATGAAAATATGAGTTTTTATATTTTGGAATGGTAAGACATAACCTTGTAATTTTTTTGTTTGTTGTTTTTGATTTTTAGTTGTTTTTTTTTTAATACAAAGGCAGTTGGTGTCACTGAAAATATAAATTGGAAATGGAAAATATTTATTGTTTGATGCACACTCTCTCTTAATCAAATCAAAGTAGAAATGATTTTTAAGGATATACAATTTCCATGATACAGAGAAACTAGAATTTGAAAGGGATTTCAACTTGTGGCTATTTTATCATATTAAATATTATATACTATGAATATATAATATTTATTTGTATATATATGTAGTATATATAATGTGCTAGTAACACACCTGCTTTCATCCTCAGTCACTTCAGTTGTGTCTGGTTCTTTGTGAATCTATGGACTGTAGCCCATCAGGCTCCTCAGTCCATGGGATTCTCCAAGCAAGAATACTGGAATGTGTTGCCATGACTTCCTCCATGGGATCTTCCTGACCCGGGGATTAAATTCAAGTCTCTGATGTCCCCTGCATTGGCACATGGATTCTTTACCACTAGTGCCAACCTGGGAAGCCCAAATAACATATATTATGCTATTATTGATATCTATCATTATTTATAATGTATATTACATATAAATTATATATTACATAAATGCTAAATATTATGTATAATTTATGATCAAGACTTTATGGCTTCACATATGATCAGCTTAGAATATATCTGTAAAATCATAAGTAAATTAGGATTGAAAAGTTTCATATGAAATAACAAATAGTTACGAGCATTCAAGTCAAAGCACACATATTTTTATTACTGTGTAATCTCCACAAGAACAGAAATCTTTGTCCTTCACTGCTTTACTGAGCCCTTAGTGGATGAAGAGTTACATACAAAGAACAGTTATTATCACATATAATAATATGGTGTCAGGAAAGAGATGAACTATAATGATGTGAGAAAATTTACTGTTGGGGTACTAATAAATAGGAAGACATATCGTTGGTGTTGACACTCTAAGCTAAAGAAAACAGAATATAATAAACAGCCACAAAAGGAAACTGGTCTGGAATATGACCATCTCACTTCTGAATTTGTTGTTGTTGTTTTTTAACACATTGAAGTTGAGATTTCAGTGGACTGTTGGCAAAATGATCATAATATAAAAAAGTAGATTCTAAATGAATAAAAGTGGTATAGATGAATATAAGCTATCTGTTACACAGGACACCATGGAAATATTCCTTCTTCCCTTAAGGCTTATTTTTAGTTACCCCTATTCATTTTTATCATAGAGTTAAAGAATTTGCTTTCTTTTGTCTAATGTTGACATAACTGTTTTTCCTATGTTGGCTTAATTATATACAGACTAGCAGATTGCCAATTAGGATTGCTTAAATTGTTGCTCCCATGTAGTTTTTAAGTGACTAGATCTGATAGAGTGCCTGACAAACTATGGAAGGAGGTTTGTGACATTGTGATACTCATGATGGAGACAGGGAGCAAACAACCCCCCAAAAAAGAAATGCAAAAAAAAAAAAAAAAATCAAAATGACTCTGAGGAAGCCTTACAAATAGCTGTCAAAAGAAGAGAAGCAAAAAGCAAAGGAGAAAAGGAAAGATATACCCATTTGAATGCAGAGTTCCAAAGAATAGAGAGGAGAGATAAGAAAGCCTTCCTCAGTGATCACTGCAAAGAAACAGAGGAAAACAATAGAATGGGAAATACTAGAGATCTCTTCAAGAAAAATAGAGATACCAAGGGAATATTTCATGCAAAGATGGGCTCAACAAATGACAGAAATTGTAGGGACCTAACAGAAGCAGAAGATATTAAGAAGAGGTGGCAAAAATACTCAGAAGAACTGTGAAAAAAGATCTTCATGACCCAGATAACCATGATGTCAAGATCAGTCATCTAGAGCCAGATATCCTTGAATGTGAAGTCAAGTGGGTCTTAAGAAACATCACTGAAAACAAAGCTAGTGGAAATGATGGAATTCCAGCTGAACTATTTTAAATCTTAAAAGATGATTCTGTGAAAGTGCTGCAGTCAATATGCCAGCAAATTTGGAAAATTAAACAGTGGCTACAGGACTGGAAAAGGTCAGTTTTCATTTCAATCCCTAATAAAGGCAATGTCAAAGAATGCACAAACTACCACCCAATTGTCTTCATCTCACACACTAGTAAAGTAATGCTCTAAATTTTCCAAGCCAGGTTTCAGCAATACATGAACTGTGAACTTCCAGATGTTCAAGCTGGTTTTAGGAAAGGCAGAGGATCCAGAGATCAAATTGTCAACATCTGCTGGATCATTGAAAAAACAAGAGTGTTTGAAAAACACATCAATTTTTATTGACTATGCCAAAGCCTTTGACTGTGGGGGTCAAAACAGACTGTGGAAAATTCTGAAAGTAAAGGGAATACCAGACCACCTGAACTGCCTCTTGAAAAACCTGTATGCAGATCAGGAAGCTACAGTTAGAAGTGAACATGGAACAACATACTGGTTCCAAATAGGAAAAGGAGTATGTCAGGGCAGTATATTGTCACTCTGCTTATTTAACTTATATGCAGAGGACATCATGAGAAATAGTAGGCTCGATGAAGCACAAGCTGGAATCAAGATTGCCAGAAGAAATATCAATAACCTAAGATATGCAGATGACACCACCCTTATGATGGAAAGTGAAGAAGAACTAATGGTCCTCTTGATGAAAGTGAAAGAGGAGAGAGTGGAAAAGTTGGCTCAAAGCTCAACATTTAGAAAACAAAGATCATGGTATACAGTCCCATCACTTCGTGGCAAATAGATGCAGAAGCAGTGGAAAGAGTGGCAGACTTTATTTTTGGAGGCTCAAAAATCCCTGCAGATGGTGACTGCAACCATGAAATTAAAAGGGGGAAAGTTATGACTAACCTAGATAGCATATTACAAAGCAGAGACATTTTGCAAACAAAAGTCCATCCTGTCAAGGCTATGGTTTTTCCAATGGTCATGTATGGATGTGAGAGTTGGACTATAAAGAATGCTGAGAGCAAAAGAATTGATGCTTTTGAAGTGTGGTGTTGGAGAACACTCTTAAGAGTCCCTTGGACTGCAAGGAAATCTAACCAGTCCATCCTAAAGGAAATCAGTCCTGAATATTCATTGGAAGGACTGATGCTGAAGCTGGAACTCCAATACTTTGGCCGCCTGATGTGAATAACTGATTCATTTGAAAAGACCCTGATGCTGGGAAAGATTGAAGGCAGGAGGAGAAGAGGACAACAGTGGATGAGATGGTTGGATGGCATCACTGACTCAATGGACATGAGTTTGGGTAAACTCCAGGAGTTGGTGATGGACAGGGAGGCCTGGCATGCTGCATTCCATGGGGACACAGAGTTGGACACGACTCAGTGACAGAACTGAAGTGAACTGAACTGATGTAGTTTTATCATTATTTTATTATGATTAGTAGCTTTAGGAAAATATTTTGGATTTGATAAGAAGTTATGCTTATTGAAAATATAGGAACATGTTACCTAAAAAGTACTAGTACTTGTTGCAAAGGGTATATATGCTTTTATTTATTATTTAGTTAGTTATTCTTCCCTGACTTCCAGATACTTAGTTGTCCTTAGAATACATTTTGGAGAAGGCAGTAACACCCCACTCCAGTACTCTTACCAGGAAAATCCAATGGATGGAGGAGACTGGTAGGCTGTAGTCCATGGGGTCGCAAAGAGTCGGATACGACTGAGCGACTTCACTTTCAGTTTTCACTTTCATGCATTGGAGAAGGAAATGACAACCCACTCCAGTGTTATTGCCTGGAGAATCCCAGGGATGGCGGAGCCTGGTGGGCTGCCATCTATGGGTTCTCACAAAGTCGGACATGACTGAAATGACTTAGCAGCAGCAGCAGCAGCAGAATACATTCAGACATTTATGTTACAATTAAACCCTACCAAATATTGTTTGGCTTGTAAGTACATAATATTACTTTGTCAACAAAGGTCCATCTAGTCAAGGCTATTGTTTTTCCAGTAGTCATGTACAGATGTGAGAGTTGGACTATAAAGAAAGCTGAGCAGTGAAGAACTGATGCTTTTGAACTATGATGTTGGAGAAGACTCTTGAGAGTCCCTTGGACTGCAAGGAGATACAACCAGTCCGTCCTAAAGGAGATAAGTCCTGGGTGTTCATTGGAAGGACTGATGTGGAAGCTGAATCTCCAATACTTTGGCCACCTGATATGAACAGACTCATTTGAAAAGACCTTCATGCTGGGAAAAACTGAGGGCAGGAGGAGAAGAGAACGACCATGGATAAGCTGGTTGGATGGCATCACCAACTCAATGGCCATGAGTTTGGGTAGACCCCTGGAGTTGGTGATAGACAGGGATGCCTGGAGTGCTGTGATTCCTGGGGTTACAAAGAGTCAGACATGACTGAGCAACTGAACTTAACTGCCAAATCTTGTTTGACTTGTAAATACATAATGTTAACAGTTTTTTACCTGAAAGTAATTTTAGGAATTTAATTTAAAGTTTAGTTTGACTCAGTTTTTTCTCAAGCTGTTTCATCTTGTTTATTATACACAATATAACTTATCATCTCTACCTATGCTATGCAGCAGCTGATATAAGAAATCTGTGTTCTATAATGGTCTTCTAGAACAGGAAAGCATCTCTCTGTTTAATTTGTCTAAAATACAAGCTGTGTAAAGACATGATCTCTACTCTCTAGATTTCAAAAGATGCTAAATCAATCTCATTAATATCATCCTGTGTTGTGCTTAGTCTCTCAGTCCTGTCGGACTCTTTGTGACCACATGGACTAGGCTTCTCCATCCATGGGGATAATCCAAGCAAGAATAGTGGAGTGAGTTACCATGCCCTCCTCCATGGGATCTTTCTAAGCCAGGGACCAAACCCATGTCTTCTGCTTTGCATGCAGAACCCAGGGAATCATCGTCCTAACTCTGCATTAATATGTGTCTCAGTTACCCATAAAACATAATTTTTATATATTAGGTGACATACAAAAAAATACTGTGCAGAATTGTAGAAAGACATCATTATACAGTCCCTAATGATATCTAATCAAACTGACAAGCTCCTTCCATCCAGCATGACTGGTACTCTGTCTTTACTGCTTATAGTACACTCCTATCCTCCTTGTAATGCTGCAAGGTTCCAACTACATGTGCTCTGCTTTCTCTATTGATATTTTTCTCCATTCTCTTTGATATTCCTGATGCTCTCATTGGGCAATTTTAGCCTTATTACATCTTTCAGTTGTAAATGTTCTTTAACTTGCTGTTAGTGCTGAATCTCAGTCATGATTATATGGCCTCCAAGAAGAGGAAATATGTTCAATGAATCTCATAACATAAATATTGTTCAAATGGACACTAAGTAGAATTTAAGTGCAGCCACATGGAAAAATAAGAATGGGAAGAACAAAGAGTATTGCTAGACTAGCTAAATTTTGATTTGGTGCTGAGGAAAAGATTAACTTACTAGCACACATGATTTTAATAACCTATTCAGCCTAAAATTAAACACAAAAGGTTGAAAAATTGATGATTATAAAAAATACTATAAACCATAAATTTATATTGGGTAACATTCAATTTTTAAAATTTTTTATTTGATTTTTCCTAATATTATAAAGTGTTATTATGTGAACTAAAATCAAATAGCAATACTTTCAAAATAAAGGTGATATTATAATGTTGACTTTATTCTTTGGCATGTTTCTAGAGCAATTCTGAGATATCTGTAAATATATTAATTCCCAAATGCTCAAATATTACTTCCACATATATGAAATGAGTCTCCAGCCCAGGTTCAATGCATGATACTGGATGCTTGGGGCTGGTGCACTGGGATGACCCAGAGGGATGGTACAGGGAGGAAGGAGGGGGGGAGGTTCAGGAAGGGGAACACATGTATACCTGTGGCGGATACATGTTTATGTATGGCAAAACCAATACAATATTGTAAAGCAATTAACCTCCAATTAAAATAAATAAATTTATTTTTAAAAAATTTGCAATTACTTTTTAAAATAGAAGATACAAAAAAGAGCTTCAGCATTTATTCAGCATCATCAAAACATCAACATATCCACACTTTAGTTCAAGAATTACTGATTCATGTCAATGTATAGCAAAATAAATACAGTATTGTAAAGCAAAACAAACTAAAAAATAAAAATTTAAATTTAAAAAAAAGAATTACTGAAAATATAATACATAAATTTCAATACATGAAAATGATCTTGAATTTGAATAAAGGATTCTTACATCTTATTGCTATAAACTAATTTCCCTTGGGACTCCATAAAATATGTTAGCTTCCAAAAATATAAGGGCACAGACTAACACTTTCTGAACCCATATTTTAGGTTTAATATCTTCCACATTTATCTATGGGATAAATTGAATTAGCCCTATTTTACAGGGCTGGAGAAATGAAGTTGCAAGAGAATAGCAGTTGGTCCAATAATCCATAGAAGTGCTGAAATTTAAAATCCATATTTTTATCTGAATCTATAACCCCTGATCTTTTTCAGTACCAAAATTGATTCCTCATAGAATGACTAACATATAAATGATGTAGTGTAATTTTGTAATATTTTAAAATTAGCATTTGTTTGCTATTCCACAAAACCCATTTCTTATGAAAAGAGCTAATAATATATTTAATTTCTTCATGAAGA
Organism: Neotragus moschatus; assembly: GCA_006410615.1. Classification (NCBI taxonomy): domain Eukaryota; kingdom Metazoa; phylum Chordata; class Mammalia; order Artiodactyla; family Bovidae; genus Neotragus; species Neotragus moschatus. Next base: position 22,301 of record SJYA01002969.1, read on the forward strand.
AGAAATTAAGAAGCAGAAGATGTGATTTTGATATATTTTTAATTTATAGTTTTTTAACTTTAAAAATGTAAATCCTTTTTAAAAATAACCTTTTTGTAATGATGCAGTCACATTTACAAAACAGAAACAGACTTAGAGAATGAATTTATGGTTATGGGGTGAGGGGAAGGGTGGAGGGGGCATCGAATAGGAATTTGGGATTGACATGTACACACAGCTATATTTAAAGCAGATAATAACAAGGATCCACCACTGTATAGCACAGGAAACTCTGCTCAATACTCTGTAATAACATATGGGAAAATAGTTTGAAAAATAATAAATACATATATATGGATAATTGAATCACTTTGCTGTCACCTGAAACTAATACATTATTAATCAACTATACCCCAATATAAAATTAAAAATACAAAAAATATTTTTAGGATAGCTTCAATTCACATAAAAATTATGAAAATGGAATATATCATTTCTTTTTTAATATAAATTTATTTATTTTAATTGGAGACTAATTATTTTACAATATTGTATTGATTTTGCCATACATCTATACTCCACAACTCCACTTCTAGCTTCTCCTTGTCTTAATATCTTGCATTCTCAGTCATTCAGTCATGTCCTACTCTTTGCACCCTCCACTACTGTGGCCTGCCAGGCTCCTCTGTTCGTGGAATTCTCCAGGAAAGAATACTGGAAGGGGTTGCCATTTTCTTCTCTAATAGTTTAGTCAGGATTCTACAGTCAGCAGAGCTAATAATCAATATGAGAGGGATATATATATACACATATATACACGTATATACATGTATACATATATATGCATACATGTATATACATATATATATATACAATATACATTATATATATGTGTATAATATATATATGTCTTGACCAATCATATTGGAGAGGATGATCAGCTTTATCAGTCTACCAATTCAAATTCTTGTCTCATTACAGAGAAATAATGTTTAATCAATTATCTGGGCAACATCTGACTCATTCAAATTAACATATCAAACTAATCACTATCAGTATGTTACATTTGTTACAACTAATGAATAAATATCAATTTATTATTATTTATTAAAGCATATTTTCTTCAGGTTTACTTAGCTCTTACAGTATATCCTTTTTCTGTTCCAGATCCCATCCAGAATATCAAATTACAGCCAATTGTCATATTTCCCTAGGCTCTCTTGGTTGTGACACTTTTTCAGACTTTCATTGTCTTTATGTTCTTAATAGTTTTAAAGTATTTCTGGTGATTAGGACTACTGATCAAGTACTTTGCAGAATGTCCCCTCAATTTAATTTGCCTGATGTTTCCACATATTTATATATGTATATATTTATTTTCATTATTTTTTATTAGGGTAGTTGATTTACAATGTTGTGTTACTTTCTGCTGTATATAAAGTGAATCGGCTCTATGTATACATAAAGCTTACATATCTTCTCCCTTATGGTCTTCCTATCCCCTCCCACTCATCCCATCTATCTAGGTCACCACAGAGCATTTAACTGAGCTTGTGATATTCTCTGATGTTTTTGCTATGATTAGACTGGGGTGATTTTGTAGAAGAGGTAGGCCATGGAGAAGAGTGTAATTTTTATCCAGTCATATCAAGGGCATATGTTACTAACATAGTATCATGGTTAATGTCAACTTTCATTACCCAGCTAAGGTAGTTTGATTCAGGTTTCTACATTTAAGCAATGAGAGTTATACTCCACATCTTTGAGGAAAGGTATTTCTATTTATTTTTCCTAATTATAATAATTGGCAATTATATACCTCTTAAAATAAATGAAAAAAACAAAATTTATAATAATAGGATTTATCTATAATCCAATACACACTTATTACATAATATCAGTGATTTCAAAGTGTGAGAGTTGTAACATAGGTGGCATTTGTTAACAAAGTCACATTGTGAAAATTCTTTTTATTCTTTTTCAAATCTATGTGAAAATCAAAAATAAAGTTTGATATTGGTTTGTTATTTTCAGTGTTCTGACACCATATCTTTTTTTTTTACTCTACTGGAGCGGCCTCAGGTTTATATGTTTACAGGCAACTCTTTCTACCCGGATCAAAATAACAGCATTTTGCTTTCATCATATATATTTTTATAAAGATGTTTATTTTTTTTCTTATAACACTAGCTTCAAATTATATAAATAAAATTATATTTCAGAAAGTATAAACTAAAATGCCAATTAAAAGCATATAAGTAAATAGTGATACAGATGGCATATAGGACTCAAAAATGCATAATTGAAAGTCTGAGAAATGCTAATTTAACATTAAAAACAGCAAGTATCGAAACTCTTAGTAGAGTTTAGGCGTGTCTTCAGGTGATTAATGCCAAGGAATAGAAAACATTTAATTTTTAAGAATATAAAACTGATAGGCTCATTTGAGGTATAGTGATTTTTCAATAAAATTTTTGAATAATGGGTAGAAAAGAAATTGCATATTGGTTTACTGTTCAGTCAGTGCACATGAAAACTCTTCATAGTATTCAGGTATCATGTCTTTTTGTTTAGGATTAGAAGTCATCTCTTTCTGGTCTTTTTTGTGAGGAAAAAAAAGCAAACAAAAATGTGTGTACCACATGATACTTGAGAATGTCATATGCCATATACTCCAGAAAAAAAGTCAGTGGCACTTGTACTGACAAACCATATCTCTTCTAGTACTTAAGCTGCTTCTATTATGAATTAGAATCATCCAAAATCATGGTGTCAGCACTATTTTTGGTGACTAAATTCAGACCAGTGGGGCATCATACTGCTCTGTACAACAAAGGGCAGACCAGTAGGTACCATGATTAAGACATAGGTATAATTTTTCCCCACCTCCTAGCTGCCCCAGGTCATTTGATTTACCAAATTATTAGATTTCCCTGAAAAGGAGACACTGGATTGAATTCCAGGCTAAGAATGTTCTTCCCAGATGCCATTTTTGGGGTCTCTTAATCTTAAACCTCAGAAGGGAACTTTTCTCTAGGAAATTTGTAGGTAATTGGCAAATTTCTAGGAAGGCACTCCAGAGCTTGATGACTATGGGACCATATGTAAGTGGAAGTGAAGTGAAGTGAAGTTGCTCAGTCATGTCCGACTCTTTGCGAGGGACCCCATGGACTACAGCCTACCAGGCTCTTCCGTCCATAGGATTTTCCAGGCAAGAGTACTGGAGTGGGTTGCCATTTTCTTCTCCAATGTGTAAGTGGAAAGTGAAGTTGCTCAGTCGTGTCTGATTATTCCCGACCCCATGGACTGCGGCCCACCTGGCTCCTCTGTCCATGGGATTTTCCAGGCAACAGTACTGGAGTCGGGTGCCATCACCTTCTCCAGTGGAGGGGCCTCCAAATGCTGGGGTATAAGTGTAGTACTGATTTGATTAAGCTGTAGCTTATTCCATGAGATAGTGAAGAACAGGGAAGCCTGCTGTACTGTAGTCCAAAGGATCACAAAGAGTCTGATAAGACTGAACAATTCAACTACAACAAAAAATTTCACTGTGAAAATATTTGGGTACCTAATGTGGCATAATTGAAAAAGAATATCTAACAAACATCCATAACTTGATAATTTTGAAAATTTGACATATTAAAAATTTCAAATGTTGATTTCTGGCTTTAAAATTTCATACATACTAGATAGGTGGATAGATGTGCTTGCGTGCTTGGTTGCTCAGTCGTGTCCAAATCTTTGTGATTGAAGTCCACCAGGCTCCTCTGTCTATGGGATTTTCTAGGCAAGAATACTGGAGTGGCTTTCCATTTCTTCCTCCAGGGGATCTTTACAACCCAGGGATCAAACCTGCATCTCCTGCGACTCCTGCATTGACAGGCAGATACTTTACCACTGAGTCACCAAAGCTGATTTTTTAATTCTAGAAAATATGTTTTATAAAATCACTTGTTGCTGTTCAGTAGCTAAGCCATGTCCAACTGGTTGCGACCACATGAATTTCAGCATGCTAGGCTTCCTTGGCCTTCACTATCTCCCAGTGTTTGGTCAAAGTCATGTCCAATGAGTCAGTGATGCCATCTGACTATCTCATCCTCTGTTGCCACCTTCTCCCTTCCCTTTCAATCTTTCCCAGCATTAGGGTCTTTTCCAGTGAGTTGACTCTTCACATCAGGTGGCCAAAGTTATTGGAGCTTCAGCTTCAGCATCAGTCCTTCCAATGAATATTCAGCATTTGTTTCCTTTAGAATTGACTGGTTGGATCTCCTTGAAGTCCAAGGGACTCTCAAGAATCTTCTCCAACACCACAGTTAAAAAGCATCAATTTTTCACTGTTCAGCCTTCTTTATGGTCCAACTCTCACATCCATACATGACTACTGGCAAAACCATAGCTTTGACTAGATGGACCTTTGTCTGCAAAGTAATTCATCTGCTTTTTAATACACTTGTCTAAGTTTGTCCTAGCTTTACTTCCAAGAATCTAGTGTCTTTTAATTTCATGGCTGCAGCCACCATCTATAGGAATTTTGAAGCCCATGAAAATAAAGTATTTCACTGTTTCCAACTGATAGGACTGGATGTCATGATCTTGTTTTTTTTTTAATGTTGAATTTTAAGCTAGTTTTTTCACTCTCCTTTTTCATTTTTATCAAGTGACTCTTTAGTTTTTCTTTGCTTCCTGCCATAATGGTGGTATCATCTGCATATTTGAAGTTACTGATATTTCTCCTGGCAATTTTGATTCCAGCTTGTGCTGCATCCAGTCTGACATTTTGCATGATATACTTAGCATATAAGTTAAATAAGCAAGGTGACATTATACAACCTTGACATTCTCTTTTCCTTATTTAGAAACAGTCCATAGTTCCATGTTAGTTCTAACTGTTGCTTCTTGACCTGCAAACAGGTTTCACAGGAGGCAAGTAAGGTGGTCTGGTATTCCCATCTCTTTAAGAATTTTCCACAGTTTTCTGTGATTCACAGAGTCAAAGGATTTAGCATAGTCAATGAAGCAGAAATAGATGTTCTTCTGGAATTATCTTGCTTTGCCTATGATCCAATGGATGTTGGCATTTTAAACATTATATATATATATCTTTACACTTTTAACACATACCTTACCAAGGTTATCATTATATATAACCAAGTAATTGTAAATGGGCTCTAAATTGTTATTTCACAATAATTATACATAAATTTGTAAAATGCTAAATCAGAAAGCCAAAGTAAAAGTGAGTTCACCAAAATAAAAGTTGGATCAAAGATTTGGAGGATAAAAATGCATAATATGCGTTTATGTACATGTGCCACATACACATGCACTTATTCATAGCCACATATAATAATAGTAATATAGTACAAGAAAGACCAACGTTTCAGATCTAACATATACTGTCTTAGCAAGATATTTAGCTTAACTAGGAAAAGCCTGTGGATGGAGGAGCATGGAGGGCTGAAGTCCATGGGGTCGCTGAGAGTCGGACATGGCTGAGCGACTTCACTTTCACTTTTCACTTTCATGCATTGGAGAAGGAAATGGCAACCGACTCCAGTGTTCTTGCCTGGGGAATCCCTGGGACGGGGGAGCCTGGTAGGCTGCCGGCTATGGGATCGCACAGAGTAGGACACGACTGAAGTGATTTACCAGCAGCAGGTCTTAGTTTTATGTATTGTAATTTTGCACATAAGACATGCCAGATTCCCTAGGAAACATTTTTAAAATAATGGACTCTTTAAAAAGGTTCTATTTCTCTTTTTTTAAGTTTTTAGTTTGTTTTGCTTTACAATACTGTATTCATTTTGCTGTTCATTGACATGAATCAGCCACAAGTGTATATGAGCTTCCAATCCTGACCTCCCTCCCCTCTCCCATCCCACACCATCTCTCTGGATCATCCCCGTACATCAGTCCCAAGCATCCTGCATCAAACCTAGACTGGCGATTCGTTTCACTTATGATATCATACATGTTACAATGCCACTCTCCCAAATCATCCCACCCTCTCCCTCTCCCACAGAGTCCAAAAGGCTGTTCCATACATCTGTGTCTCTTTTGCTGTCTCGCATACAGGTTTATCATTACCATCTTTCTAATTTCCATATATATGTGTTAGTATACTGTATTGGTGTTTTTCTTTCTGGCTTACTTCACTCTGTATAATCAGCTCCAGTTTCATTCACCTCATTAGAACTGATTCAAATGTATTCTTTTTAATGGCTGAATAATACTCCTTTGTGTATATGTACCACAGCTTTCTTATCCATTCATCTGCTGATGGACATCTAGGCTGATTCCATGCCCTGGCTATTATAAATAGTGCAGCGATGAACATTGGAGTACACGTGTCTCTTTCAATTCTGGTTTCCTTGGTGTGTATGCCCAGCAGTTGGATTGCTGGGTCATAAGGCAGTTCTATTTGCAATTTTTTAAGGAATCTCCACACTGTTCTCCATAGTAGCTGTACTAGTTTGCATTCCCACTAACAGTGTAAGAGGATTCTCTTTTCTCCACACCCTCTCCAGCATTTATTGCTTGTTGACTTTTGAATTGCAGCCATTCTGACTGGTGTGAAAATGGTACGTCACTGTGGNCAAGTAAGGTGGTCTGGTATTCCCATCTCTTTAAGAATTTTCCACAGTTTTCTGTGATTCACAGAGTCAAAGGATTTAGCATAGTCAATGAAGCAGAAATAGATGTTCTTCTGGAATTATCTTGCTTTGCCTATGATCCAATGGATGTTGGCATTTTAAACATTATATATATATATCTTTACACTTTTAACACATACCTTACCAAGGTTATCATTATATATAACCAAGTAATTGTAAATGGGCTCTAAATTGTTATTTCACAATAATTATACATAAATTTGTAAAATGCTAAATCAGAAAGCCAAAGTAAAAGTGAGTTCACCAAAATAAAAGTTGGATCAAAGATTTGGAGGATAAAAATGCATAATATGCGTTTATGTACATGTGCCACATACACATGCACTTATTCATAGCCACATATAATAATAGTAATATAGTACAAGAAAGACCAACGTTTCAGATCTAACATATACTGTCTTAGCAAGATATTTAGCTTAACTAGGAAAAGCCTGTGGATGGAGGAGCATGGAGGGCTGAAGTCCATGGGGTCGCTGAGAGTCGGACATGGCTGAGCGACTTCACTTTCACTTTTCACTTTCATGCATTGGAGAAGGAAATGGCAACCGACTCCAGTGTTCTTGCCTGGGGAATCCCTGGGACGGGGGAGCCTGGTAGGCTGCCGGCTATGGGATCGCACAGAGTAGGACACGACTGAAGTGATTTACCAGCAGCAGGTCTTAGTTTTATGTATTGTAATTTTGCACATAAGACATGCCAGATTCCCTAGGAAACATTTTTAAAATAATGGACTCTTTAAAAAGGTTCTATTTCTCTTTTTTTAAGTTTTTAGTTTGTTTTGCTTTACAATACTGTATTCATTTTGCTGTTCATTGACATGAATCAGCCACAAGTGTATATGAGCTTCCAATCCTGACCTCCCTCCCCTCTCCCATCCCACACCATCTCTCTGGATCATCCCCGTACATCAGTCCCAAGCATCCTGCATCAAACCTAGACTGGCGATTCGTTTCACTTATGATATCATACATGTTACAATGCCACTCTCCCAAATCATCCCACCCTCTCCCTCTCCCACAGAGTCCAAAAGGCTGTTCCATACATCTGTGTCTCTTTTGCTGTCTCGCATACAGGTTTATCATTACCATCTTTCTAATTTCCATATATATGTGTTAGTATACTGTATTGGTGTTTTTCTTTCTGGCTTACTTCACTCTGTATAATCAGCTCCAGTTTCATTCACCTCATTAGAACTGATTCAAATGTATTCTTTTTAATGGCTGAATAATACTCCTTTGTGTATATGTACCACAGCTTTCTTATCCATTCATCTGCTGATGGACATCTAGGCTGATTCCATGCCCTGGCTATTATAAATAGTGCAGCGATGAACATTGGAGTACACGTGTCTCTTTCAATTCTGGTTTCCTTGGTGTGTATGCCCAGCAGTTGGATTGCTGGGTCATAAGGCAGTTCTATTTGCAATTTTTTAAGGAATCTCCACACTGTTCTCCATAGTAGCTGTACTAGTTTGCATTCCCACTAACAGTGTAAGAGGATTCTCTTTTCTCCACACCCTCTCCAGCATTTATTGCTTGTTGACTTTTGAATTGCAGCCATTCTGACTGGTGTGAAAATGGTACGTCACTGTGGTCTTGATTTGCATTTCTCTGATAATGAGTGATGTTGAGCATCTTTTCATGTGTTTGTTAGCCATCCGTATGTCTTCTTTGGAGAAAAAGGTTCTATTTCTCTTTCTCTCCCATTCTTTTCTCATTTTCAAAGCCTATCATTTCACCTTATTTTTGCTTTTCTATCTCCCTCTGCATGTGTGGACCTATATCTGTCACCCATTCCTTATGGACATTGTTTTATTACTTTTATTTTTCATCCATTGCTCAAAACAGTTTCTACTAAATCATACACTTTAGCATACAATCATATCACAGATTGGAAAAAAAAGTTTGAAAAAGACAAGTGATAAAGAATTGTTATACAAAATATACAAAGAAATTCTAAAATTCAACAACAAGAAAATGAGCAATCTTATTTTTTTTTTAAATGGGCAAAGGACCTTAACAGAGAAGTCACCCAAAAATATATACAGATGGCAAATAAATATGTTGAAAGATACTCAACATCTTATGTCACTAAAATTTAACAATTAAAATAATAGTAAGATGCCACTACAAACCCATTTGAGTGGACAAAGTCCATACCACCAACAACCCTAAATACTGGTGGAGACATGGAACAACAAAAGCTTTAATCCATGGCTGTTTGGAATGCAAAACAGTACATACTCTTCGGAAGACAGTTTGGTTTTTCCTAAAAACACTCTTACCATACAACCCAGCAATCATCCTCAAAGATTTTACCCAAATGAATTGAAACTTTATGTTTATATATATATATAAATTTGTTGAAACTTTATGTCTGCACAAAAAATGGATACATATGGATACTTATAGAAGATTTATTCATAATAGCCAACAGTTTGGATTCAACCAAGATGTCCTTCAGGGGTTGAATGGGTAAATAAAAGGTGGTACATTCAGAAGATAGAAAGTTATTTAACTTTAAAATGAAATGAGCTATAAAGCTATAAATTAAACTATATAATTCCAACTATATGACATTCTGTCTGTAAAAGCCAAAACTTCAAAGATAGTAAAAAAAAAAAAAGAAAATCAGTGGTTTTCAGGGGTTGGGAAGGGAGCGATGAATATGTAAAGCATAAAGGATTTTTAGGGAGGGAAACTATTGGAGCTGATATCACAGTGGCATATTCATGTGAGAATATATCTGGCAAACCCAATATATTTAAGTTGTATCTATGTCCTAATGCATACAACACTAAAAGTGAACCCTAATGCAAACTATTTACTTTGGTTGATAAAGATGCATTAAGTTTATGAATCATAACTAATGTGCCACTATTGTGTGAGATGCCCGTAGTTTGGGAGATTCTGTATGTGTAGGAGTAAGGGATATATGGGAAATCTCTATATGTTCCTCTTATTGTTTATGTGGGCCTAAAACTTCTCTAAAAAATAGAGTCCATTAAAAAAGAACCTGGCCACAAATTTTACCTCATTTAAACTCATGTAAGTCATTTATGTTTGAATGCCTTAAGAGAAATTTTGTGTGATGTTCCAGTCCTTAAAGGGAATCACAAGATGTTGGCATTATTTTTCATGATTGTCTGTGTTATTAAAAGATATCTGATGCCCAGATATCAGATACACCAGATCACATCCCACAGTACAGTTCCTGTTTTTATACTTATTCAGATACAAATTCAGAAATGGAAAGACATGTAGCAACTTTACATTGCCTGAGTTTTAATAAAACTTGTGAGTGGTAATGGATGGATACTGCAGTCTAATGACATCCTTTATTCTGCTAGCAAATGGAGACAGGTTTCAGAGGTAGAAAACATTGATTTCTGTTTAACCTAGTATACTCCTCTGTACACAGCACTAACATTCATTCTCTCCAGGAAGGCTTTGCTATGGGATGATAAGTGTTAAAAAGGAATAGAATTTGATCACACACACACACACACACACACACACAGAAACACACACAAACACTCATGTGAATGTACACAGAGACTGAAAAATTTATATATATTTATGATTTATGAGTTACATATGGGTAAAACCTTATGAATAAAGGCAGCTATCTTAGAAATCAATCTTGTATTAATATGAAAAAATTTACTCAAACTCTTGACTACTTGGAATATTGAAAAGAACAATGAATCCACAGTCAAATAGTTCAGAGCTTGGTTCTTGCATTGCTTGATGCATTCAGACAATTTACTGAATTAGGCAAATTCAGAAGTTTATTGAAAATCTTATAAGTTTGATAATAGGGACTTATTACCAGTTTGAAAATATCTTGGACAAAGTAATGAATGTTTTTGATACTTACAGCCTTCTACCAAATTCATACATTAGTTCAGAATTGGCATATTATAGAATTAAGTAAATTGTATGCATATTTGTTGTATATAATAGGGATCTAGTAAATGGCAGTTTCAAAGGGCCATTTACATACATATATATATATATATATATATTTGTGTATATATATATATATGCTGGAGAAGGCAATGGCACCCACTCCAGTACTCTTGCCTGGAAAATCCCATGGATGGAGGAACCTGGTAGGCTGCAGTCCATGGGATCGCTAAGGGTCAGATACGACTGAGCGACTTCACTTTCACTTTTCACTTTCATGCACTGGAGAAGAAATGGCAACCCACTCCAGTGTTCTTGCCTGGAGAATCCCAGGGACGGGGAGCCTGGTGGGCTGCCGTCTATGGGGTTGCACAGAGTCAGACACGACTGAAGTGACTTAGCAGCAGCAGCAGATATATATATGGATACACATATGTACATATATGTGAGAATGCACTGGTCATAGAAAACACCCTCATCCAACCACACAAGAGATGCCTGTACAGAAGGACATCACCAGGTGGTCAATATCTAAATCAGATTGAATACATTATTTCCAGCCAAAAATGGAGAAGCTCTATACAGTCAGCAAAAACTAGACTGGGAGCTGACTGTAGCTCAGATCATGAACTTCTCATTGCAAAATTCAGGCTTAATTTTAAAAAGTAGGGAAAACCACTAGACCATTCAGGTATGAGCTAAATCAAATTCCTTACAATTATACAGTGGAAGTAACAAATAGATTCAAGGGATTAGATCTGATAGAGTGCCTGAAGAACTACAGACAGTGGTTCATGACATTGTACAGGAGGGGATGATCAAAACCATCCCCAAGAAAAAGAAATGAAAAAAGGCAAAATGGTTGTTTGAAGAGACCTTATAAATAGCTGAGAAAAGAAGAGACCCTTATATGATATTATATGTGGCAGATTCATGTTGATGTACGGCAAAACCATTACAATATTGCAAAGTAAAAAAAATAAATAAATAAATTATAATAATAAGAGAACCTAAAGACAAATGAGAAAAGGAAAAATATATCCATTTGAATGCAGAGTTCCAAAGAATAGCAAGGTGAGATAAGAAAGCCGTTTCAGGGATCAACGAAAAGAAATAGAGGAAAACAGGAAAGACTAGAGATTTCTTCAAGAAAATTAGAGATAATAAGGAAACATTTCATGCACAGATGGGTACAGTAAAGGACAGAAATGGTATGGACCTAATAGAAGCAGAAGATATTAAAAAGAGGTGGCAAGCATACACAGAAAAACTATACAAAAAATATCATGACTGAGATAACCACGATGGTGTAATCAGTCACCTAGAGCCAGACATCCTGGAATGTGAAGTCAAGTGGGCCTTAGGAAGCACCACTGTGAACAAAGCTAGTGGGAATGATGGAATTCCAGTTCGGTTATTTCAAATCTTAAAACATGATGCTGTGGGCCAGCAAACTTGGAAAACTCAGCAGTGGCCACAGGACTGGAAAAAGTCAGTTTTCATTCCAATCCGAAAGAAAGGCAATGCCAAAGAATATTCAAACTTCCCCACAATCACACTCAACTTACACACTAGCAAAGTAATGCTCAAAACTCTCCAAGTCAGGCTTCAACTATATGTGAAACTGGGAACTTCACGATGTCAAGCTGCATTTAGAAAAGACAGAGGACCAGAGATCAAATTGCCAACATCCGTTGAATCATGGAAAAAGCAAGAAAGGTCCAGAAAAACATCTACATCTGCCTTATTGACTATGCCAAAGCCTTTGACTGTGTGGATCACAACAGACTGTGGAAAATTCTTAAAGAGATGGGAATACAAGACCACCTGACCTGCCTCTTGAGAAATCTGTCTGCATGTCAAGAAGTAACAGTTAGAACTGGATATGGAACAACAGACTGGTTCCAAATAGGAAAAGGAGTACGTCAAGGCTGTATATTGTTACCCTGCTTTTTAAATTTATATGCAGAGTACATCATGCAAAATTCTGGGTTGGATGAAGCACAAACTAAAATCAAGATTGCCAGGAGAAATATCAATAACCTCAGATATGCAGATGACACCACTCTTATGGCAGAAAGTGAAGAAGAACGAAATAGCCTCTTGATGAAAGTGAATGAGGAGAGTAAAAAAGTTGGCTTAAAGTTCAACATTCAGAAAATGAAGATCATGTCCCATCACTTCATGTCAGATAGATGGAGAAACAATGGAATGAGTGAGAGACTTTATTGTTTTGGGCTCCAAAATCCCTGTAGATGTTGACTTCAGCCATGAAATAAAAAGATGCTTGTTCCATAGAAGAAAAACTATGACCTACCTAGACAGCATATTGAAAAGAGAAATATTACTTTGCCGATAAAAGTCCATCTAGTCCAAGCTATTGTTTTTCCAGTAGTCCTGTATGGATGTGAGAGTTGGGCTCTAAAGAAAGCTGAGTACAGAAGAATTGATGCTTTTGAGCTGTGGTGTTGGAGATGACTCTTGAAAGTCCCTTGGACTGCAAGGAGATACAACCAGTCAATCCTAATGGATATCAGTCCTCAATATTCATTGGAAGGACTGATGCTGAAGCAGAAACTCCTATAATTTGGCCACCTGATGCAAATAACTGACTCATTTGAAAAGACCTTGATGCTGGGAAAGATTGAAGGTGGGAGAAGGGGATGATAGAGGATGAGATGATTGGATGGGATCACTGATGAACGTGAGTTTGAGCAAGCTTCGGGAGTTGGTGATGGACAGAGTAGCCTGTTGTGCTGCAGTCCATGGGGTTGCAAAGAGTTGGACATGACTGAACTGAACTGATACATAAATATATTAATATGAAAACATACATGCATTCATCATAATACACACGTGGTTGCAGTGCAGTCACAAAATCATGTCCAATTCTTGCAACCCCATGGAACTTAGCCCACCAGCCTCTCCTCTTCCTCTGTTTGTGGGATTTCCCAGACAAGCATACTGAAGTGGGTTTCCCCATTTCCCACTCCAGGGGATCTTCCCAACCCAGGGATTGAACCTGAGTCTCTTGCATTCAAGGAGTCTTTACCGGTAAAGGAGTCTTTACCAATTGAGCCACCAGGGAAGCCCCTAATATAGATATACATATATACACAAATGTGTCTCAATATATATCTTATAGAAATTATAATTGTAAATCCTAAAATTAAACTCATCGGCAAATTTTCTTTATTTTTAAAAAGAGAAAACAAAGTTCAGAAGTGTTAATAACTTTCCTGATGCCTTACCGCTAACAAGTGTCAGAGCTGAAATTTAAACTCACACAACTGACCTCAGAGCCAGAATTTCCTGTACTACACAGTATCATCCCCTATAACTTTTCCATCCTGAAGTCATTTTTAATATTCTAACTTACTCAATGGCATGAGAGCTGAAGAAGCAAGAAGGAAGAGTTTCTTCATAATTGACATCAAAATGGCACCCCACTCCAGTACTCTTGCCTAGAAAATGCCATGGACAGAGGAGCTTGGTGGGCTGCAGTCCATGGGGTCGCTAGGAGTCGGACACAACTGAGCGACTTCACTTTCACTTTTCTCTCTCATGCATTGGAGAAGGAAATGGCAACCCACTCCAGTGTTCTTGCCTGGCGAATCCCAGGGACGGGGCAGCCTGGTAGGCTGCCATCTGTGCGGTCGCACAGAGTCGGACACGACTAAAGCAACTTAGCAGCAGCAGCATCAGGAACATTCTCACAGGTGAAAACTTTTGTACTGCTCTGTGCATGTTCCAAATGACCTCAGGAACACTTTAAGTACTGATTTACAACAGAATTTTACCAAGTAGGTGAATTTGCAAATCGAGAATCTCTCTTCATCTCTCCCTCCCTTCCTCCCTGTCTCTTCCTTCCAGATATAGACATATATATATATATATATATATAAATACTACAGATGTATAGAATTGGTCCTCATTACTCAGAAAGTCTTTTCCCTGTACTTTGAAAGAGTAGGCAGTGGTAGCTACTAGCTAATACTCTAGAATCTGTCCTCATGTTTGATACATATACAGAGTCACACTAAGAAAAAAATAAAAAGATGCCTAAATAAAGTTAAAATATGTATTAGGGCTTGACCTTGTATCCAACAATATTAATTTTGTTACTTACTCAATGACATAGAATATATTGTAGATTCTTTAATTTTTAATGGATGAAGTTAAGATATTTGTTTAAACTCTCATAGTTAAATACATCAACAAAAAAAATTTTTACTGTGAAAATTTTTTTAGGATGTATTTAAGTCTCCTTGTTTCTCTTTCCTTAAATTTCTTCATTTATCTAAAAACTTGGATCAGGTTTAAGAACAAAGTGATTTACAACTAAAAAGGAGAGTTCTTCTGTAAAGCTGATAAATAGAATAGAAGATCCAGATAAGATAAAAATAGTTAAGGATAGGGGATTCAAAGTGGTTGAGATCAGCAAGTATGGATTTGGTTATGTCTTTTCATTTGCTGGCAATTTTCTCATCTTTTTCTAAGTATTTCCTAGAACTGGAGTGGCAGTATAATAAATCTGGGTGTGTGTGGTTGAAGTAAATAGACTGCTGTCATTCAGTTCTACATGTGTGAAGTCACTTCAGTAGTGTCCAAGTCTTTGCAACCCCATGGACTGTAGCCCACCAGTCTCCTCTGTCCATGGGATTCTCCAGGCAAGAATTCTATAGTGGGTTCCCATTTCAAGTCTGCAAGATACTCGCAACTCCTCTTCAGTGAGGGATGCAGAAGCCCAGAGTATAGTCTATTATAGTTCACTAAAATACCCTAATAACTTCTGGGGACAAACCCTCAAATAATTACAGAAAAGTAAGTTGTCTTCCTAGTCTTTGATCTGCATGCTCATTTTCCTCAGGATCTTCATGGGAAGAAATGCCTGATTAGGGACAGAATTCTAGCATTTGCATTGAGCCTTTATCCATTGAGCACAATATTCCTAATCCTATGCATTTTTCACTATAATTCTCCATCTTCTGAGTTACTGGTAGTTTTTAGTATTTTCCATTAGTAGTTCACCTTTATATTCTGACATATATTTAAGATTTTCATGTTTATGTACATGTTTTTGAGAAAACATGCTCCAGGCTAAAGGGCTTTTAGCTTAATGCCAAAGGAATTCTCTAGATGTGACCTGTAAGACACATAGGTCTAAATACTAACAAAATTTTATAAAATTTGTGATTGTATGTGTTTTTTAAACTATTATGAAATAGATTTCATAGATTCATAATATTGTTAGTAATTGCCATGCAACTTCATAGATTCTTTAAATGTGAATGTTATATAAAATTACAGCAGTAGGGAAAATAACAATAATGAATCCATAATGTAAGAGAAACAGTAATAACCTCTACAGTTTATTGAGTGCTTATAATATTTTAAGTAGTATATTGAGGGCTTTATATACTTAGTCTTAGTTATTCTTTCAGTAAATTAGTGAGGTTTTTTAAAAGATTAAGAAACTGAGTCTATAAAAGACTAAGCCTCTTCCTTAAAGCCTCATGCAGGATAAAGGAAGTGACAGGATCATACAAAATTCTAAATGCCTCCAGTGCCTATCTCCTTAAAAAAAGTAAAAGTGAAATCGTTCAGTTGTGCCCAACTCAGGCCATTATAATAATAAACTTATTCAGGCAAGAGCAAAGGATATGTGCAATTTAAAATATTTCCTGTACCAGGACACCTATTAAGTGCAGATTTAGTGTTTATTAAGCTAAGGAAAAAAAAGAGTTTTATTTAGATCATCAATGAGTGGGTAGTGTCTGAACTAAAAGAAAAAGACAGTTTTACCACCCTCCTATAAGGCTGAGTCAGACTAAATGGCACTAGTAAATATAGTCAAATCGTCAAATGTTAATGTGATTCCAGATTAAATTACTATAATTCTTTATGCCTGGAAAATATATATCATATTTTAAAGCTTTTATTAGGAAGTTATATGAATGTACAGCCTATATATGAGATTTTAAAATTCATGCAAAAAATCGTCTTAGCCATCTTTTCCATATTGATTACTTAAGGGTGATTGGACTAATCCAGAGGAAACAAAATGTATTTAAGGGTTAGCCATTTCTTTCATTTTTCTGAGTACAACACTAAAAAATTTCTAAAACAGATCCTTTTCCACCATAATGAATAAAACTGTTTGATCAGGGCATTACTTTTCTCCTCTCCTCTTTCCAATACAGAATGATTTGTCCCACCTTTTGCATCATTTTATTGTATTCGTGAAGCTAAATTCTGTTTTTGTCATATTTTATTTCTTTCTTCCTTTCTCTGAGTTGTGTCTGTGTGTGTGCATGCATGCATATGCTTCTCTGTGTGTATGACCAGATTAACACAATGCAGCACTGGAACTGCAAAGGTTAACTTTTTACTCTTTTATCAGCTGGATATAAACATAATGAATGTATACCATTTTCTCTTAAATTATCTGAATATGTATGAAAATTAAAATATATAGAGAGGACTTTGCCTATTTAGCTTGATAAATGCTCTCCAGAGTTATGCTGGCTACCCTTCCTAATTTCTCCACCTAGAGTAAGATCTATAACATAGTATACTAATTATGCAGTTGGGAGTTTTAATTTGATTTCCCAGATAAATTGTGAAGTATGGTATTTCAGGAATTTCTTTACATTTGAAAAAAATAAAAACTAGCAAAATACTCCTGGAAACCCAGTGGGGTAACAGTATGACATATATAATTTTGGTCACTTTATCCAGCCATGTTTCAGGGATAAAGTAACACGTTATTTTTATTTTAACTGCCTATATTTGGAAAAAAGAATTTCATAACAAAATTAATTTAAAATTGAAAAATTGTTAATGTATATGCAATCAATAAATGTTCTCATAATTTTTCTTAAACATAATGTTGGTTAAGTAACTATTTAGAAGCAAGGAATGAATTTAATGAAAAACAGATAGCTTCTGAAATGTACATGTTCTAGGGTATATGTACATGCATATGTTTATATGTACACTCATTGCATCTCAAATTTTTCTACTATTAAAAATTCATTCAGTCAGATTTATTTATCATATAATTTTGTGCACAGTGTCATGCTAGATAGTGTTGGATATTTCCAAGGTCACATTCTAGGGAATGACTAAGGATCATTGTATTGATTGTAGAGTTAATGATAATATGATTGAGAAGTAGAGATGAAAAGGCTGATAAAGAAAAGTTGATTAGTTAGTAAAACATAAAACAAACAGTAGCAATAAATTTCCTTCCTAGGGTGCATTTATTGAGGACCTCTTATCAGACCTGCATAGGCAGAAATCATTTGACTGGTGACGACACCTGAAGCACTATTGATCTGCAGCAGTGGCAGAGGTATCAATTTCTGAAATGATTCTGCTAAATCCAAAAGCGTTTGGTTCTATCTGCCTAAGCTAAGATGTAATTTATTACATTCATTATTTGTAATATTTTGCATCAGCAGTACAAAGAATGAGATTACTCAGGGCTGTAAATAGTGAAGACATGACATGAGTGCATCGGAGAATAGAGTTTGTCATTGAAGGTAAGGGTCATGAGAGGATATAGGCAAGAGCAATCAGACTAAAAAAGGAGGTATGATCATCAAGATAAAATGAAGTGTCTTTCATATGAAAATCTAATCTTCTAGAAAGTCTACTGTTAATCTACCACTTATATCAAACATTAGAATGAAAAAATTAGCAGGGGAAAATGATATTGTAATATTCATTGGCAAATTTTCAACTATCTTCATCATTCACTTATTTTGAGAGTTAATTTTATGTATAATGTTACTTATAAAATAACCTTAAGGATTATCAGAATACAAAACTTTATCTAAAACAGTTAATATATTATCTGAATTTTATGGAGTTTATATTTAGATCAACTCAACTTAGTGTGAAAGCTTTCCTAGGATAATTTATTTCTCTGACATTTGGGAAAATTAACAATCCAAATGATTAATATTTCCTTAAAATAGATATGCCCTTATACATAAGTGTAGGCTGTAAACTCACAGTCTTCATTTAGAAACTTAAGCAAAGTACATAACAATGTCATGTGACTTTTTCAAAGACAGAGCGTTAAGCTTGATTGTGCTTGTAAGAAAATCTACATCATTCATGCAAATAAATAAAAATAGTTTATTATATAAACACTTTTGTATATTTTGGTTTTGTATTTTGGTTATATAAATACATATCTTGTGCACATATTTCAGTGTATTTTTAAATGAATGATTGTTTATTCAAAGTTAATGTTTGACAGGTAACATCTTCTCTAAAGATCTTGTTAATTTTTTTTTTAATTTTCTAATTTTGCAAAGAGCAGGTTGAGTTGTTGCATGGATGTAGACATTCAGATGAAATGTTGAAATTAACTTTGGATTCCAAAACTCTGCCTCAAATTCTGGAATGTTTTCTAATCAAAACATCATTAAATAGTTAAAATATACAATATAGCTTTATGCTTTGGATGTTTTTAACATAGACCATCCTATGCTTATGTTATGAATAGAGTCCATCTTTTATGTTCTAAAACAAAACTTACATTATATAGGGGGAAGAGAATATTGTTCACATTATACAGAGGAGTATAGGAAAGAGAATAGTAAACCACTACGGTGCTGTCTAGTTGTTTAAGGTATTTAAGTTGTGAATTTCAATCTGTGTGAGTTTTCAAATAACTGGAACTCAGACACCATTCCCCAGGCTCAAAATTCAATGATAGAAGCTTTAACGGGCTCTAACATTTTCTCATGAATTACAGATATGTGACTTAAAAGTCAACGTTCCCTAATGAGTTGAGCAAAAACACTCTGTAGGCAAAAACTAAAACAACTGTTTCACAATGTTCATACATGGAGTAAGATAGTATAAACATGAAGGGCCTTTACCTGAGCATTAGGAGAAAATAGTATTACAAGCATTAGCAGAAAAATAATTCAAATATTTTAAATTTTTCAGTAAAAATTCCTTGAGTTCATGAGACAACAAAACTTGTTAAAAATAAAGTCATTTAATTTGTGTTTACACATATGTGTAAGTATGATACTGTGTAGCTCTTAAAAAACTGCAGAAAATGTAGCATAAAATGATTTTTGCATTAAGTGTGAAGGATCTGGATTAATAGTATAAGATCTAAGATCTGAATATCTGGACCTAAATCATGACTGAACCAACTCACGAATTATGTGAACCTGTTAACATATACACTATCTCTATGCCTGTGTGCTCAGTTGTTTAGTCTTGGCCAACTCTTTGTGACTCCACAGACTGAACAGGCTCCTCTGTCTGTGGAATTTTCTAGGCAAGAATACTAGAGTGGATTGCCATTTCCTCCTCTGGTCTCTATGCCTGTTCACCTTTTTAAAATATATGTTTTTTTCTTAAGGCTTTTACTCTTCATTCTGGCACTCTAGGGGCTTCTCAGGTGGCATAGTGGTAAAGAACTACCCTGTCAATGCAGGGGATGCTAGAGATGTGGGTTCAATTACTGAGTTGCAAAGATTCTCTCTAGGAAGGCATGGCAACCCACTCCAGTATTATTGCTTGGAGAATGCCAAGACAAAAAAAAAGCTGGCTGGCTACAGTCCATAGGGTCGCACAGAGTTGGACACGGCTGAAATGACTGAGCACACACACACTGGCACTCTAACATTAAGTCAAAACAAACAAACAATAAAACACCTAAATCCCATTATTTCTTCTGCAAGATGACTCATCCTTTATATTTTAGTCTTATAATAAAGATAAATTATGATATGTAAAGCTGCTTTGAATCATGTGAAATACTGTGCAACATTTTTCCCCTCACCAGTAAGAGAGAATTCAGATTAATCAGCCACAAGGGTGCCATTATTTGCTTTGAGTCAAAGAATATTAATTGACCACATTGAGAATTAAACTCATTTTCTGGCTTCTTTACCACAATTTTCTTGTCAACTGATTTAATCTGTCACAGACAGAAACTTCTATAAATAGAGCTGCTATGTACTTTAGCAATGAATTGACATGTGAAAAACTGCTTCTACACGAAACAGTTTTAAGATATTCCCTATTATCTGTCTGTTGAGCTTAAATTTATAGTGATTATTGCCAAGGTCACTCAGTAAACAAGAGAGTCTCATATCTTTGAGTGCTCAAGCATATAGTTTTAAATAGTTATTGATGATACATTTTTACAAAACACTAATGCATCTATCAAAACAAGGCTTGTGAAGAAAAGAAATAAAAAGCTCACTGAAAAAATTCAAAGCTGAAAAAAAAGATGTTTTTCTTAGCTTCTGCAAATCCAATGTTGGATGAACAGAAATTAATGTAATTTTCTGATAATTTACTCCAGTTATGGAACTCTGTTATATAGAATTTCACTCTAAAAGAGGTATTTTACATCCTATAAGTATTGTACAAAAGAAAAGAATTTCAAAATTATCACCAACGTTTTCAGCTGATGATTAAAATAGAATGCTCTTTTAAAAAATGAAAGCAAGTTTTTTCATTAAGACTTTAATGTCATCTGACCACCTAGACTTATTTTTAAAAATGATATTAAGAAAGACAATCTTGCTTTTATTTCTTAAGATAATTTTGGATGGAAACAACAGATGATGAAATGAAAAAAAGGACAGCTGTAACATTACCAGTCTTAAATAGTATGTGTTAATTCCCATCATAAAATATACACATGTTCTATTACTAAATAATTTCAAGGTTATTTAAATTTGTAATCTATGGGTTACTTCTTGTTCTGGCAGTATAGCAGATATAGTGATCAGAGAAATTAGTTGGAAAGAGCTCTTTGAGAATCACCTAGAAGACATAAACCAAAACACTGGATAAAGTTTAGGAAAAATAAAATAAAATAAACACACACACACACACACATACACCCCACACACACATGATGACAATGTGTTACTGAGAAGGTAACATAAATCTTAAAATGCTATAAATAAAACTGAGAATCTAGAGAGGGAAAGTAAGCCTAAGTATTAATAATGTTGGCTCTTGGAACTTCTGCCAAATGTTCCTATCCTAGTCCTTAGACTTTAATGGGTTTTGAAGAGAATTAATCTAAGGCCTCAATTGTTAGAGTGAAGCAAAGGCTTCCCAAACAAATCTGGGTCTCCAAAAATTCAACGCCTACAATGCACAAAGTATGAAAAGAACAGACATTCCATAGACAGAAGCAAAATAAGATTTTGCCCTAACAGTTCCTAATCACAAACTGAGTACCACACGGTATTAGAAGTGACATTTACAACATTGTGTTCACCTAAAAATACACAGACAAAAATAAAACTAATGACTGTCCTGGATTTGTAAGCCATGAAAGATCTGTCAGAAACAACTATAAATACTTGCTAGGGGAATGCAGTTAAACTTTCAACAAATTCCCTAAGATAAAGTGCAAGTGTCATGGACTCACCATTCAAGAACCAAAAAATACATGAAGAAACAATTCACTGTGAATGAGAGTTCTGAGAACCAACAAACTGAAAAACCATACTGGAATGATCAGAACCAGAATACAAAATATATTAGTATATTTTGATATATTTTATAAAATAAGGTATTAAAGTATTACATATAAAATAGACTGTTAACATATATATCTAGGAAGATTTGTAAAAAAAAAAAAGTTTTCCAGAAATTTATATACACAGACACTGTATTTGAAGTTAGAAATTCAGTTAAGGATTAGA
Source organism: Neotragus moschatus (assembly GCA_006410615.1). Lineage (NCBI taxonomy): Eukaryota > Metazoa > Chordata > Mammalia > Artiodactyla > Bovidae > Neotragus > Neotragus moschatus. The sequence goes on from SJYA01002969.1 coordinate 44,573, forward strand.
AGCAAATTATATTCAGCAAAATATAAAAGTGACATACTGAAGAATAGCAAAAATCTTAGCATTGAGAGACAAGAAGACTATAAATATGAATGTGTTGTTATCATTGATGGAGTAAGACCTAGCATTCCTGGTGGCTCAGATGGTAAAAAGAATCTGCCTGCATTGCTGGAGACTCAGGGTTCGATTCCTGGGTTGGGAAGATCCCCCTGGAGTGGTAAATGATAACCCACTCCAACGTTCTTGCCTGGAGAATTCCATGAACAGAGGAACCGGCAGTGTATAGTCCATGGACTCACAAAGAGTCAGACATGACTAAGTGACTGATACATAGAAGACCTATCATATTACAAACTGGAATTAGAATAGGGTAATAGTAGGAATGAAGAAGGAAATATTCTAAAACAATAGTGCCTTTTCTCCTCCACATTCTCTTCTTCCAAGTCTTCCTTTGGTTAGCCATCCCTTCAACTCATGAATATTCGGTCCTAAAACAAGTAGATGGGGCCCACAGTGGTAGTCATCTAAAAGTGATTGGAACATAAAGGATATCCACATTAGGAATGTGGAGAGGGTACAATACAATATTCTGGAACCTGTATGGTGTGAAGGGAGTATCTGAACAGAGATATGGAAACACAGAAGAGTATATGTTAAATAAATAAATGGAATCACTGGAGTCAATTTCTCATTCTTAGATAAAGTGAAAGTGAAGTCGCTCAGTCATGTCCAACACTTTGCGACTCCATGGACTGTAGCCTACCATGCTCTTCTGTTCATGGGATTTTCCAAGCAAGAGTACTGGAGTGGGTTGCCATTTCCTCTACAGAAGATCTTCCTGACCCAGGGATCGAACCCTGATCTCTCACGTTGTAGGCAGACACTTTACATCTGAGCCACCCAGGGTTAAAGAGGGTAATTACAAATATGGAAAGGAAGAAAACTAGAATGGGCCCAAAGATGTGGAATTGAACTTGGGTATATGTTTGTGCACTCAAGATGTTTGATGATAGATAGATGCACACCTGGAGATGAAAATGTGACAAAATACAAATTTCCTAACTCTTCGTGAGAGAGATGGAAGCAGCAGAATCCTAATCACAAAAATATTCAAAGATTGGTTTCTAAATTCCAACTTCCTTTAAAACAGATCATTTCTCCTAGTGAATGACTGATACAAAGTATAGGCATATAACAGTAAACAATGATCATTAAACAACTTCTGCCAGATAAGAAGAAACTGCTTAGAGATGCAAGCTTGTCAAAAACACGTAGAAGCTAAAATATTCCATTTGGTCAAATGTGGAGAAATTTGACCAACAAAATAGTAATTGTAGTAATAATAATCAAATAGAATAGGAAAACATGAGTATAGGGTGATATAAAAAATTATTTGGAAGTTTCATAAGAAACAAGATATTTACATTGTTTCAAATTAACTCCAATCTAAATATTTGCTACTTAAAAAGAAAAAAAATTTTTTTGACTTTTAACTGATAAAATCTTGCAGATAATATGTCATCAGAATGATCAGAGTGACCACCACTCCTGAAGGACAAATCTAAAGCATATATCACCTAATAAGAGGTAATAAGAATACAGAATCAATTTTGTAATATCCTGTTAAAGTGTCATAACCTGTATCATATTATGAAGAAACACTTTATGAGTCCAAGTCAAGGGACACTCTTTAAATCGGTCAAGTCCATAAAAAATAAGGAATAGCTAAAGAATTCTGTGAAATCGGAGGTAACTAAAGAGAAGTGAAAATTAAATGGAAACTGTAATACTGAGCTGTAGTCTTTGGCTATAAAGGGCATTATTGGAAAAACTGTAATGGATTTTGCTTATTCAGTTCACTTCGGTCACTCAGTCCAGTCCGACTCTTTGCGACCCCATGAACTGCAGCACGCCAGACCTCTCTATCCATCACAAACAGTTAGAGTCTAAACAAACACGTGTCCATTGAGCTGGTGATGCCATCCAAAAATCTCATCCTCTGTTGTACACTTCTCCTCTTGCCCTTGATTATTCCCAGAATCAAGGTCTTCTCAAATGAGTCAGCTCTTTGCATCAGGAGGCCAAAGTATTGGAGTTTCAGCTTCAACATCAGTCTTTTCAATGAACACTCAGGACTGATCTCTTCTAGGATGGACTAGTTTCATCTCTTTGCAGTCCAAGGGACTTTCAAGAGTCTTCTCCAACACCATAATTCAAAAGCATCAATTCTTTGGCACTCAGCTTTCTTCACAGTCCAATTCTCACATCGATACATGACCACTGGAAAAACCATAGCCTTGACTAGATGGATCTTTGTTGGCAAAGTAATGTCTCTGCTTTTAAATATTCTACCTAGGTGGTCATAACTTTCCTTCCAAGGAGTAAGCATCTTTTAATTTCATGGCTGAGGTCACGATCTGCAGTGATTTTGGAGCCCAAAAAAATAAAGTCAGCCACTCTTTCCCCATCTATTTGCCAAGAAGCAAATCTGTATGCAGGTCAGGAAGCAACAGTTCAAACTGGACAGGGAACAACAGATTGGTTCCAAATAGGAAACGGAGTATGTCAAGGCTGTATATTGTCACCCTGCTTATTTAACTTCTATGCAGAGTACATCATGAGAAATGCTGGGCTGGAAGAGTCACAAGCTGGAATCAAGATTGCCGGGAGAAATTTCAATAACCTCAGATATGCAGATGACACCACTTGTATGGCAGAAAGTGAAGAGGAACTAAAAAGCCTCTTGATGAAAGTGAAAGAGGAGAGTGAAAAAGTTGGCTTAAAGCTCAACATTCAGAAAATAAGATCATGGCATCCAGTCCCATCACTTCATGGGAATTTGATGGGGAAAAAGTGGAAACAGCGTCAGACTTTATTTTTCTGAGCGCCAAAATCACTGCAGATGGTGACTGCAGCCATGAAATTAAAAGACGCTTACTCCTTGGAAGAAAACTTATGACTAACCTAGATAGCATATTCAAAAGCAGAGACATTACTTTGCCAAATAAGGCCCATCTAGTCAAGGCTATGGTTTTTCCTGTGGTCATGTATGGATGTGAGAGTTGGACTGTGAAGAAGGCTGAGTGCTGAAGAATTGATGCTTTTGAACTATGGTGTTGGAGAAGACTCTTGAGAGTCCTTTGGACTGCAAGGAGATCCAACCAGTCCATTCTGAAGGAGATCAGTCCTGGGTGTTCTTTGGAAGGAATGATGCTAAAGCTGAAACTCTAGTACTTTGTCCACCTCATGGGAAGAGTTGACTCATTGGAAAAGACTTTGATGCTGGGAGGGATTGGGGGCAGGTGGAGAAGGGGACGACAGAGGATGAGATGGCTGGATGGCATCACTGACTCGATGGGCATGAATCTGAGTGAACTCCGGGAGTTGGTGAGGGACAAGGAGGCCTGGCCTGCTGTGATTCATGGGGTTGCAAAGAATTGGACGTGACTGAGTGACTGAACTGAACTGAACTGATGGGACCTAATGCCATGACCTTTGTTTTCTGAATGTTGAGCTTTAAGCCAACTTTTTCGCTCTCCTCTTTCATTTTCATCAAGAGGCTCTTTAGTTCTACACTTTCTGCCATTAGGGTGGTGTCATCTCCATATCTGANATTGGGGGCAGGAGGAGAAGGGGACGACAGAGGATGAGATGGCTGGATGGCATCACTGACTCGATGGGCATGAATCTGAGTGAACTCCGGGAGTTGGTGATGGACAAGGAGGCCTGGCCTGCTGTGATTCATGGGGTTGCAAAGAATTGGACGTGACTGAGTGACTGAACTGAACTGAACTGATGGGACCTAATGCCATGACCTTTGTTTTCTGAATGTTGAGCTTTAAGCCAACTTTTTCGCTCTCCTCTTTCATTTTCATCAAGAGGCTCTTTAGTTCTACACTTTCTGCCATTAGGGTGGTGTCATCTCCATATCTGAGGTTATTGATATTTCTCCTGGCAGTCTTGATTCCAGCTTGTGTTTCTTCCAGCCCAGGCTTTCTCATTATGTACTCTGCATAGAAGTTAAATAAGCCGGGTGACAATATACAGCCTTGACGTACTCCTTTTCCTATTTGGAACCAGTCTGTTGTTCCATGTCCAGTTCTAACTGTTGCTTCCTGACCTGCATATAGGTTTCTCAAGAGGCAGGTCAGGTGGTCTGGTATTCCCATATCCTTCAGAATTTTCCACAGTTTATTGTGATCCACACTGTCAAAGGCTTTGGCATAATCAATAAAGCAGAAATAGATGTTTTTCTGGAACTCTCTTGATTTTTCAATGATCCAGCAGATGTTGGCAATTTGATCTCTGATTCCTCTGCCTTTTCTAAAACCAGCTTGAACATCTGGAAGTTCATGGTTCATATATTGCTGAAGCCTGGCTTGGAGATTTTTGAGCATCACTTTACTAGCATGTGAGATGAGTGCAATTGTGTGGTAGTCTGAAGACTGTTTGGAATTGCCTTTCTTTGGGACTGGAATAAAAACTGACCTTTTACCATCCTGTGGCCACTGCTGAGTTTTCCAAATTTGCTGACATATTGAGTGCAGCCTTTTCACAGCATCATCTTTTAGGATTTGACATAGCTTAACTGGAATTCCATCACCTTTACTAATTTTGTTCAAGGTGATACTTCCTAAGACACACTTGACTTTACATTCCAGAATGTCTGGCTCTAGGTGAGTGTGAGTGATAACACCATCATGATTATCTGGGTTGTGAAGATCTTTTTTGTACAGTTTTGTGTATCCTTGCCACCTCTTCTTAATATCTTCTGTTTCTGTTAGGTCCATACAATTTGCTTGTTAGTTACTAGCAATATATCAAAGTTTAATGTTAATTTTTATGGTTGTATGAAAGTCAAGTAGTAGAATATACTTCTTGTACAAAATAGGTACTGAAGTATTTTGGTATTAGTATCAGGTCAACATACTCTCAAAAGTTTTAGAAAAGGAAAGTTTATTCTTTACTATTAATATTTTGTTAAGTTTGAGAATATATTAAAGCTATTTTATTTTATACTACATTTTCTAAATTGTCTTGTAACAATATTTTTTAAACTTTTCCTTTTATAATTATTATTTATTTAACTTCATGGTTATGTACTTGCTTCCTTAAAGTACTGCAAGATGTATTGATGGTTTAGTCACTAAGTCATGTCCAGCTCTTGTGACCCCATGGACTATAGCCAAGCAGGTCCCTCTATTCACGGAGTTTTTTATAAAAGAATCCTGGAGTGGGTTGCCATTTCCTTGTACTTATTACTAAAAGTAAACTAAACAAAAAATAATGTACAGTGTTTTTTTCTAGAAGCTTTAATATCATTGGAAGCCTATATTGTATAAATCATGGTATTCTTAAATTATTTTTGTGGTAGAATTTGTAATTTAAAAAGGAAGCCAAATTGCATTCATAGAAATTACTTTTAGTACAAAAAAAAAAACTAATTAGCTTTGGTTATATAAATTCAGCATATAATTTTCATAGAGCCTGAATACACTTTTCTATTGAAAAATACTATTTAGTGTACCTGGAGGAGGGTGGGGGCTTATTGCCAGAGGAAGACTGCAAAGTTCTGTCTTCTAAAATTAGTTAATCAAATTTGAAGGTCTCTGCATTCATAAGAGTTTTACGTAGAATCTCAAATACAAAAAGAACTCACTGAGTGGTTAAATTGCACACTGGTTGCAAGATAAGCAATTTAAAAACCATGTCTTAATCCTCCAAGGTATTATGTGAAGAAATTACAGCACAATTTTACTGTCCAAATTGAACCCCAGTGACCTGAAATATTGAATGTGGGATTTCTTTAAGAAAGAAGCTTATGTGCAGAATTTTGTCCCAGTAATTAAATACTTAATTTAAAATTTACTGAAAATTTCTATAGTGTAAAGAGTAGCCATGTAAATACATACAACAATGAAACTATTACAGAAAGTAAATGATATTTAATTACTAAAGACATTTAATGTAGAACTATGGCTCAACTACTTTTAAAATGTATAAAATATCATAATTCAGGATTATTTCAAAGAAATAAAAATATCCAAAATAGCCCACAAAATTCTGAGTTACTCATAGTGGTTAAAATTTTTAATTATTCCCAGTGAAAAATACACAGTGATATATTTACTCGATATTAGTGAATAATAAGTAATAGTTAATATGATCCTGTGAAAAATACACTTTCTAACAATTCAAGTTTCAGAATATTGAAATGAGCTCTCTTACAAGAAAATCAGTGCCATCTCCCAAAGGCAAAGAAAGAATTTCTCCCTTCAGAGAAACTGAAAAGAAGATAATTATACATTAGTGCTGACATTTTGCTGTTCAAGGAAGGGAAGGCTGAGTATGGGTTTATTAGTAGCTGTATGTCACTCTCATAGATATTGTAGAATAATCACACCAAAATATGATACATTTTAAATAGCCTTTTATTGCTGTTTGTTTTTTTCATGAATGCTTTAATATGTTTGGCTGCCACTGAAGAATCTTAAGCTGACTTTTTAAAAACATGTTTGTTTTTAGTGTCTGATAAAGCATCTGAAAGTATTAGTCTGCTAATTATCCCCTAAAGCCATTTTATCATTTTTTTAAAATAAACCCTTGTTTTTTAAAAAAGTTACTGGCTAAACAGTGGCAAGTCACCCTTCATAGCTTCTTGTGTACACCTGTGACCTTCTAACTTAGGTTTGTACAGTGATTGTTAGTGGAATGGTTGTATACAACTTCTACATTACATCCTAAAGAGTACCAGTTTGCTATCCACTTTCTCTTTTCCTTTCCCAGAAGGCAACAGCAGAAACTGTGGCTATGAAGTAACTTCAACAATGCAGATAAGGAACACTTAGTAATAGCTGATAAAAAGGTAAACTGAATCCTGAGTTTTTCAATTCATGTCATTTTGAGGTCTCTTTATTACAACAGCTTTATTGGCAAACCTAACTCAGTGTCTTTCCATGTGTGGCTGTCTAAAGAAACACCAATACAGTATACTAACATATATATATGGAATTTAGAAAGATGGTAATGATAAACCTGTATGTGAGACAGCAAAAGAGACACAGATGTATAGAACAGCCTTTTGGACTCTGTGGGAGAGGGAGAGGGTGGGAGGATTTGGGAGAGTGGCATTGTAACATGTGTGATATCATAAGTGAAATGAATCGCCGGTCTAGGTTGGATACAGGATGCAGGATGCTTGGGACTGATGCACGGGGATGATCCAGAGAGATGGTGTGGGGTGGGAGGGGGGAGGGGAGTCAGGATTGGGAGCTCATGTACACTCGTGCCTGAATCATGTCAATGTATAGCAAAATGAATACAGTATTGTAAAGCAAAACAAACTAAAAAAATAAAAATCTAAAAAAAAGTGAAGAGTATAACAACATGAATATTAGGGATTTAATTTTTAACATTTTAACTTTCATCTGTACCCTTTGGGCTTCCCTGGTGGCTCAGACGGTAAAGAATCTGTCCACAATGTGGGAGACCAGGGTTCATTTCCTGGGTCAGGAAAATGCCCTGAAGAAAGGCAAAAAAAAAAAAAAGAAATGATTTGCTTAAGAACATACCTAACATCCCCACAGCTCTTTTCCAACTTACAAAATAAAGGAATATCACCAACCAGCTCCAATGTTAGTACAATGTCACACCAAAGCCATGGAGACCCTTGTGGTACAAAAATAACCTTTTAAATGTTTGAACAAGAATCCATTTTCCTACAGGGTTTCCTGTATTCCTATGATAGCCAAGGTTAAGCAACACAGGTAAACAGAGGAATCTAGATTCGAACCTAAGCAATTGGTTCCAAAGCCTGCCCTCCTTATCACAAGACAGAGATTTTGAGAAGACAAACCCGAGAGACATATCCATCGTACACAAAGTTCTCATCGTTGCCACTGTTTCTGAGCCGTATCAACAAAAACCATCCACAAAGGTTAAAGCCAGATTTGGATGAGGTAAGAAGCATCAACTGCTTTTTCACCCCCTGCTGAAGTGCAACGGCACCCCACTCCAGTACTCTTGCCTGGAGCATCCCAGGGACGGGGGAGCCTGGTGCTTCGGTCCCTGGGGTCGCTGCAAATTGGACAAGACTGAGCAGCTTCGCTTTCACTTTCACTATCGTCATTGGAGAAGGCAATGGCACCCTACTCCAGTACTCTTGCCTAGAGCATCCCAGGGACGGGGGAGCCGGGTGGGCTGCGGTCCCTGGGGTCACACAGAGTCGGACACGTCTGAAGCGATTTAGCAGCAGCAGCAGCTGAAGTAAAGTGAAAGTGGCTTAGTCATGTCTGACTCTGTGATGCCACGAACAATGAAACCTGCCAGGCGCCTCTGTTTATGGAATTCTGGCAAGAATACTGGAGTGTGTTGCCATTCCCTCCTCCAGGGGTTCTTTCCATCCCAGGGATCAAACCTGGGTCTCCTGCATTGTAAGCAGATTCTTTACTATATTAGATAAAGAGTGCCCCCAAAGAGCCCAATTTTAAAAGTAAGAAAAACTAAAATTTATGGAATATTTAATATGTAGGCACCATGCTAAGCCATTCACAAATGTGTAACCTAATTCTGTGAGAACTTTATTATTATGCTTAATTTACAGAATGAGACACACAAATGTGAAGCATATATTTTAAAGTAGCATAGGAAGTTGGTGCTTAAGTAAATAGTCAAATCAACTCACTCTGAATATAGAACTGGGAGTTTTTATTTGTGTTTATCTAGCCCAAGACTCTTGAGAGTCCCTTGGACTGTAAGGAGATCCAACCAGTCCATCCTAAGGGAGATCAGTCCTGAGTGTTCATTGGAAGGACTGATGTTGAAGCTGAAACTCCAATACTTTGGCCACCTGATGCGAAGAGCTGACTCAGTTGAGAAGACCCTGATGCTGGGAAAGATTGAGAGCAGGAGGAGAAGGGGACAACAGAGGATGATATGGTTGAATGGCATCACTGACTCAATGGAAATGACTTTGGGTAAACTCCAGGAGTTTGTGATGGACAGGGAGGCCTGGTGTGTGCAGCTCATAGGGTCACAAAGAGTCGGACATGACTGAGGAACTGAACTGAACTGAGCCCAATATATTAATTACAGATAGCATGTCTGACAAATATCAGTAGAGGTGAGCATAAATTATGTTGAGGATTCTTTCCAAACTTTACATTCTATGAAAGACCATATATTTTGTTAATCAAATAATCATTTTTACTTAGAAAATCACAGAAAATCATTTAATAATAATTAAAAATATTGATATTTTCTATATTAATAACAATGACTACTTCACCTTTATACCCATGTAATCAATCAAGTAGTCAAATTTATGCCTTGTCTGTCTGAATCCTGGATTTCCATTGAATCCATGTGGCTGTATATCTTCCTGTGTAAGTATTAGATTAAACGTGTTTTCATTTCTCATTTATAAATAGTGATAAAACCTCTGTGTTGTGTGGGTAAGTATATGTATACATTTATAAATAATTCAAATTTCTTTTTTTGTGGCATCTTTGTCTGGTTTTGGTATTAGGGTGATGGTGGCCTCATAGACTGAATTTGGGAGTTTACATTCTTCAATTTTCTGGAAGACTTTGGGTAGGATAGGTGTTAGCACTTCTCTAAATTTTTGGTAGAATTCACCTGTGAAGCCATTTGATTCTGGGCTTTTGTTTGTTGGAAGATTTTGTTTTGTTTTGTATATTTTACTTTTTTTAAAAAAAATACTTTTTTGTTTTTTTTTAATTTTTATTTTTTAGCTTGTTTTGCTTTACGATGCTGTATTCATTTTGCTATACATTGACATGAATCAGCCACGAGTGTATATGAGCTCCCAATTCCGATCCCCGCTCCCCCCTCCCACCCCACACCATCTCTCTGGATCATCCCTGTGCATCAGTCCCAAACATCCTGCATCCTGCATCGAACCTAGACCGGCGATTCGTTTCACTTATGATATCATACATGTCACAATGCCACTCTCCCAAATCATCCCACCCCCTCCCTCTCCCACAGAGTCCAAAAGGCTGTTCTACACATCTGTGTCTCTTTTGCTGTCTCACATACAGGGTTATTGTTACCATCTTTCTAAATTCCATATATATGTGTTAGTATACTGTATTGGTGTTTTTCTTTTTGGCTTACTTCACTCTGTATAATCGGCTCCAGTTTCATCCACCTCATTACNATCCCTCCAGATCATCCCCGCCCATCAGTCCCAAGCCTTCTGCATCGAACCTAGACCGGCAATCCGTTTCCCTTATGATATCATACATGTTACAATGCCATATTCCCAAATCCTCCCACCCTCTCCCTCTCCCACAGAGTCCAAAAGGCTGTTCTACACATCTGTGTCTCTTTTGCTGTCTCACATACAGGGTTATTGTTACCATCTTTCTAAATTCCATATATATGTGTTAGTATACTGTATTGGTGTTTTTCTTTTTGGCTTACTTCACTCTGTATAATCGGCTCCAGTTTCATCCACCTCATTACACTGTTGGTGGGAATGCAAATTAGTACAGCCACTATGGAGAACACTGTGGAGATTCCTTAAAAAATTGCAAATAGAACTGCCTTATGACCCAGCAATCCCACTGCTGGGCATACACACTGAGGAAACCAGAATTGAAAGAGACATGTGTACCCCCATGTTCATCGCAGCACTATTTATAATAGCCAGGACATGGAAGTAACCTAGATGTCCATCAGCAGATGAATGGATAAGAAAGCTGTAGTACATATACACAATGGAGTATTACTCAGCCATTAAAGAATATATTTTTTAATTATAATTTTGATTTCCATGCTTGTGATGAGTCTGTTCAGATTTTCTATTCATTCCTGGTTCAGTTTTGGAAGGCTATACTTTCTAAGAATTTTGTCCATTTCTTCCAACTTGTTCATTTTATTGGCCTATAGTTACTCATAGTAGTCTCTTATGATCTTTTGTACTTTTGTGTTGTCCATTGGGATTTCTCCATTTTCATTTCTAATTTTATTGATTTGATTCTTGTCCTTTTTTCTTTATGAGTCTGGCTAATGGTTTGTCTGTTTTATTTATCTTCTCAAAGATCCAGCTTATAGTTTTGTTTATCTTTGCTATAGTCTTCCTTGTTTCTTTTTCACTTATTTCTGCTCTGATTTTTATGATTTCTTTCCTTCTACTAACTTTGAGGTTTTTCTTTTTCTTCTTTTTCTAGTTTCTTTAGGTGCAAATTTAGGCTATTTGATATTTCCCTTTTTTCTTGGGCTTCCCTTGTGGCTCAGCTGGTAAAGAATCTGTCTGCAATGCAAGGACCTGGGTTCAATCCCTGGGTTGGGAAGATTCCCTGGAGAAGGGAAAGACTACCCACTCCAGTATTTTGGCCTGGAGAATTCTGTGGCCTGTATTGTTCATGAGGTCACAAAGAGTCAGAAACGACTGAGAGACTTTCACTTTCACTTTCTTGCTTCTTGTGTTAGGCTTGTATTGCTATGAACCTCCCTCTTAACACTCCTTTTACTGAATCCTATAGGTTTTGTGTTGTTGTGTTTTAATTTTTATTTGTTTCTATGCATATTCTGATTTTTTTATTTCTTCTGTGATCTGTTGGCTATTCAGAAGCATGTTGATTAACATTCATATGTTTCTTTTTTATATAAATAACTTAAATATTTTCCTAAGCATATGTATAATTACATGCATAATTCTAAAGAATTTGCAAAGTGGTTGTATTATTTTACATCCCCTCTCCTACCGCCTCTGCATGAGTTCCAGTTGGTCTACATCTTCACCACAAATTGATTATCTCTATATTTCATTTATATTAATACATATGTATAATCTCAATATTTTAAATTATAGCCATTTTAGTGTATATATAACTGTGTGTCCCATTTGTTTTAATTTACATTCCTCAGAAGACTGATTTTGAACACATTTTAATGATCTTATTAGAAACACAGATATACTATTTTGTCAACTATCTTTTCAAATATTTTGACCATTTCCTTGGGTCTGGCTTTCCTCATACTATGAGGGTAGAAGACTTCTCATTTACTCTTGATACAAGTCAGTAATATATATTTTTAACATTCTCTTCAGTGTCTAAAGAGCCTTTTCCCCCTAATTATTTCTCTTTAAAAGATAAAATTTTAATTTTGGAAAAGTGGATTTATTCCCCCTCCCAAAAAAAGTAAGAAAAGTTCATATTTCTGACCTAACTAATCTTTCCCTTCTCCAAAGTCACAGAGATGCTCATAGATTTTTACAAAGATATGTTAGTTTTCACCTTCATGTTTGGAACTAAAGATGTCAAGTTAAATTTTTGAATGATAGCAGGATATATTCAAGGTTTGTTCCCCCATCCCATGAAGACATAAAGGCTGTAAGCTTCATCTGGGAGAAAGATCTTCATCTGTTCCATTTAATATGCTTGGAGTTTTGGCAAAAATCATTTGAGCATATTTGTGGGAATTACTTTTTTTTTCCCCTTTAATCTATATATCCATTCTTACTCTAGTGATGCTCTATCTTGATTACTTTATAATGTCTTAAAATTAGTCAATGTAAGTGCTCTTTGTTCTTTTACTAGATTCCTTTTGAAAATAAATGTCCCTTGTATTTCCATACAAGTTTTAAATAAACTGAGCATATATCTGTAAAACACCCAGTAGATATTAATTAAAATTGTATTAAGTCTATAAACAGAGAAGGCAATGGCAACCTACTCCAGTACTCTTGCCTGGCAAATCCCATGGACAGGGGAGCCTGGTAGGCTGCAGTCCATGGGGTTGCTAGGAGTCAGACATGATTAAGCGACTTCTTTTTCGATTTTCACTCTCATGCATTGGGGAAGGAAATGGCAACTCACTCCAGTGTTCTTGCCTGGAGAATCCCAGGGATGGGGGAGCCTGGTGGGCTGGCGTCTATGGGGTCACACAGAGTCGGACACAACTGAAGCGACTTAGCAGCAGCAGCAGCAGCAGCAAGTCTACAAAGCAGCTTGAGATAAGGTGATATCTGAACTACTTTGAATGTAAATATAGCATATATAACTTGTATATTAGGGCTTCCTTGGTGGCTCAGTGGTTAAAAAAAAAAAAAAATCCTCCTGCCAATGAAGGAGATGTAGATTCAATCTCTGGTTGGGAAGATTCCCTGGAGAAGGAAATGGCAACTTACTCCAGTATTGTTGCCTGGGAAATCCCATGGACAGAGGAGCCTGCTGGGTGATAGCCCATACAGAAGAGTCGTACAAGACTTAGTGACTAACAACAACATCAATTCAAGTATTATTACAATTTAAAAGAAAAAGTGAAAATTAATGCAACTCCAGGAATAAGAAATAATGACTGGTATGTTTTAGTTCTAGAAAGATGCATTATTAACAGAAAAAAAAAATGAACACCTAAGTTATGTACTAATCATAAGTATAAAATAAACCATCCTGTGTATTTCAAAGCCTATTTCTATATTTTTGACACTGTAATTATCCAAATATGTCCATGTTAGAAAATATGAATCTATCTCATTCATTTTTGAACCTACATATCACATTTTTCCATCTTATTAATTTATCATCATTAATTAATTTTAGAGTGTTCAGGATGATTCCATTTCTGCTACATTAAAGAACTCTGTAAAAAAATCCTCGTACAGAAGTCTGATATAGAATTCTACTTATACAACCATGGTAAATGTCTGAAACTTTGACAGAATTGTATATCTAAATTTTTCATGTGCATGTGTTTAAGAAGTGAAAACTCCCTTTACACTTACTGGTCCAAGTTAGATTTTTATAACAATGAGGGCCCATTTCCATAGACACCTGCAAACACTAAGTATTATATATTTTTCATCTTTTTATATTGCTTTTCAAATTACTGTGATTATGATCTATTGATAAATTTGTAAAGGACTTATTTAAGTGTCCTAGAGACTATCAGATATATGATGACTAAGTTTTAATGTTTTGGGTGAGGCTATAAAAGTGTAAATTCTGGAAGTAAACTTAAAAAAATAATTGCTCATCCCGTGGCAAGTGGATCATTTAAGTAAGCGTATTTGAGTACCTTCTATGTTTTCCAAGCATTATTCATGTACTTTATTGTTGTTGTTCCCAAGTCACGTCCAACTCTTTGTGACCCCATGGAGCATAGCAAGCTCTTCTGTCCTCCACCTTCTTCTGAAGTTTGCTCACATTCACGTCCATTGAATGGATGATGCTATTTAACCACCTTATCCTCTGAACCCTTCTTTTGCTGTAAGTATTTCCTAGCACTGGGGTCTTTTCCACTGAGTTAGCTNGACAGGACTGAGTGAACTGAACTGAACCAAGTTTCCATCATGTTAACTTTCTAAAAATAGAATATGAAATGGATTGTATATGCAAATAAATAGAAATAATATAACATGTATTGTTTAAGAAAAGTAAGTCCTTATGAACCCACCACTCAACTTAAGTAATAATATATTACCAATATGATTCAAATCCCATATTCCCCTCTGTTCCCAGCTCTGGAGGTAACCACAATCCTGACATGTGTCCCAGAGATTCCTTTGTGCCTTATAATTTTACCACATGTGGTTGCTGTGGCATTGCCACTTGCCCCTCCAGATCCATTTTCCAGTCTTCTTCATCATTCCTGGTATCCCCTGAAGCTGCCCTGTATTGACTGCCCTGGGAGGCTCCCTTGATCCCTGGCTTCCTGATCGGTTTGGCTAAAGTGAAGTGCTGGCAGGAGATCAGAGGATGAGGAGAATGAGGCCAGGGTGTTAGCCCCACTGCCCTTCCCTGCNTTCTTCATCATTCCTGGTATCCCCTGAAGCTGCCCTGTATTGACTGCCCTGGGAGGCTCCCTTGATCCCTGGCTTCCTGATCGGTTTGGCTAAAGTGAAGTGCTGGCAGGAGATCAGAGGATGAGGAGAATGAGGCCAGGGTGTTAGCCCCACTGCCCTTCCCTGCTGGGTCACCCACTGTAATAAATCAGTTGCATTCCTCTACCAAAGGTAGGCAGCCTTCCATGCAGCTATTCCCTCTTGTCCTTCTCTTGCCTCCACCAGCTCCTTCAGACTTAAGAGTGGTAAAACTTCTGGACTGTTTTGCTAGCCCCAGGGCACTATACCATTCTTTGTGGTTACCCAAACCTAGTGTTTCTCAAATATTTTTTTTTCCCATTTTCACCACCTACCTCAACCACCAAGTAGCCTTTTCAGATTTTTTTCCCAATCTTCTTCCCCACCATGAAATTTTAATACCACGGACATACTATGTATCTGTTTATGTACTATACATTTCTCTGCTTTACACATGAAAAGAATAGTACTTATTTGCCCCCTTGGGGATAATATGGCCCCTCATTAAGAATGCATACTTCAAACCAACTCATGTTTTTTGTAAAGAGTCCCTTTAAAAAGTTTCCCCAGTCACCCTGCTGGTGTATGCCATTTCTTTCTTGCCAACGCGAGAGTACATACCTGTGTCCTTGAACAATACATTTTTAGTTTTTCTGGGTTTTGTCTTTACACAAACGAAATGACACAGTGTATTTTTCTTGATCTTGCTTTTCTTAATATAGTTTTTGAGAGCCATCCATAATGAGGTGTGTAGCTATTGTTGATTTGCTGTATAATATTGCATTGAAAGGAACACATCAAAATTGACCTGTTCGCTTAGGGCTGTTGGATATTTGGGTTGGTTATTCTGAACATGTGGCACAAAACATTCTTGTACATTTCTCTGGGTTTAGAACACAGATATCCATGAAGGTGGATATGGATATAGGTATAGGCATAGATATAAACACAGATACAGGATGTCTGCGGTATATACCTGCATGTAGAATTACTGGATGGTAGAGTGTGCCTGTCTTGACCCTAAGCAGGAAATACCAAATTATTTTCCTGTACCGGTACCAGTATGCATTCACACTAATAAGGAGTTTTGCTTGCTCCACATTCTTTCCAGCATTTGTTGTTGTTAGACTTTAAAATTTTTGCTCATTGTTGGGTATGAAATGGGTATCTTATTGTAGCATCTTTTTACCTGTTCATTAGCCGTTTGTCTTTCCTTTTCTGTGAATGCCTGCTTATGACTTTTGTCCATTTTTCTATTGGGGTGTTTCTCTTTCTTCTTGATTCATTGGTATCCTCCTTATATTGCAGGCAGTAATCCTTTACCAGTTATATATGTTGCAAATACTTTCCCAGACTGTGACTTATCTTTTCCTCTCTTTAAGGTGAATTCTGATTAATAGGAATTAAAAAATGCAATGTAGAAAAAATGTACTATTCCTTTCCTTAATGGTTTATGCCTTTTGTGACTTATTTGAGATACTCTGTCCAATGCTGAATTTCTAAACTTATTTTGTTGTTCTTTTTAAAGACCTTTTAAATTGTGCCTTTTACATTTAACTTTTTATTCTATTAGAAATTCATTTTTGTACGTCGTAGGGATCAAGTTTCTTTTTTTCCTTATGGTAAAGGAAACTAATTTTCCAGTCTCACTTACTGAATAGACCCTCATCTCCCTTACCTATCTTTAGTGCCTTCTCAGTCATGTATTTATATGTGTGTGAGTCTGTTTCTAGGTTCGTTCTTCTATTCCATTAGTCTAGTAATATATCCCCATACCAACAACAGTTTTAATTTCTATAAGCTTAGTAATAAGTCTTGATATCTGGTAGAGCAAGTCTCTTTACTTTTTTAGAAATATCTTATCTATTCTTTGCTCTTGGCTCTTCCCTGTAAAAAGTTTTAAATGGTTTGTCAAGTTCCTGAAAGGACTTGTCATGGGTAGAAGCAGGAGTAGGGGGCGGGAATCCACATGCACACCAGTGAGGACCAGTTGAGGCGGAGTAGGTGATGAAAGGTGCCACCACGCACCACAGCATATCAAATCCAGAAACCAAGGCCTCTGGAGCCAGAGCACCACCTAGCATGGGAAGCTCAGCCGATGTCAAAAAGTGTTAGGAGGCTAGCTCTGCTTATTTTTATTAACCCAGTGGCCCAGGAATATCATAAAGGTACTAAACCTCCACGTTTGGGAGGTTTTCTTGAAGAACCATGGCACAGATGTTCCAGGTGGCACAGTGGTAAAGAATCCGCCTGCCAGTGCAGGAGACATAGGTTCAATCCCTGGGCGGGGAGATCCTCTGGAAGAGGGCATGGCAACCCACTCCAGTATTCTTGCCAAGAGAATCCCATGGACAGAGGAGCCTGCCAGGCTACAGTCCATAGCGTTGCACAGAGGTGGACATGACTGAAGCAACCTTGCAAGCATGCACACACTAAAGAACTGGAATTACTTATTCTGAAAAAAAAGAGGAAAACTAGGAGTGACTTAATTGTTGAATACTGTTCTAGGCTAAGGAGATAAGTAGAAATTGGAAAAGAAGCCAGAGTTGGGGATTCAGACTCGTAGGCATCAGTTAATATCACAAGAGACAAACCTAGCTGAACCCATAGCACCAGTCCGTTTTCTTCCAAAAAACACACAGATGGTTCTGGTATGAATCCAGGTCCACTTACTGATATTTGTCTTTGTTTAGACACCACTCATCATTTACTAGGGGTCTATCTCTCTTCCAGGGACTTACTCCATCTAGTAATTTATTTAAATCTCACCTACTCCATCTAGTAATTTATTTAGGTCTTACTTACTCCATCTAGTAATTTATTTAAATCTTACTTACTCCATCTAGTAATTTATTTAAATCTTACTGACTCCATGTAGTAATTTATTTAAATCTTACTGACTCCATGTAGTAATTTATTTAAATCTTACTCCATGTAGTAATTTATTTAAATCTTACTTACTCCATCTAGTAATTTATTTAAATCTCACCTACTCCAACCTAAGTCAACTCAGAGTATGTATCCAGCTGATGCTTTTTGTGTTGGTGTTTTCCCCTGAGGAATAGATCACTGAGGGAAGTTGAAGAATTTTATGTATAGACCGTCTAACGACCACTCCTCAAACCAGGCTTTCAAACGTTTTCTAGTGGGTCTTGTTTATTTGACCTAAACGGGAAATTGTGAAGTCAGGTGTCAAGTTATGCAGTTTAAAAACAAGAAGCAACAGGATCGTGGTAACTGTTTTCTCTGAGGAAGCAGGTAGAAGGACGGGGATGAGCAGGAAGAGGGGGTACTCTAGAACAGGCTGCCTGGAGCAGCTGGAGGCTTCACAGAGGCTGTACGAGTAATACTGGACCCTCTGCTCCAGGTGGGGATGTCCACGGCATCAAGGATTTTTTCAGCAAGAAAGCAGCGCCTCAAATCCTTTGTGGAGCAACACAGGTTATAAATAGATCTATAAATTTTTTTAACTAGAAGGCAGCAGGCTTAGCACAGCTATTCTTCCCCGTTGGTTCTCCTCCCTGCACCGCTTTGCCTATCAAATCCCTGCTACCAGGCAGATCCACCTGCCTCTTAGCCAATCCGCTACAGGAGCCTCAGGAGAGCCAGGCTGGAAACTGGCTTCTATTAGGGCTCCAGGTTGTGACCTTGCTTGTAGAAAAGACTAAATCTTCCTATCTTATCTCTGGCTAATTGGGCAGGAGGTAGAGGAGACAAGAATTTATGGTCCAATTTGCCACCTGCCGACTGAAACACTGATGTCTTCATTTCAGAGGCAGGCTCTGATTTCAGTGACAGGCTGAGGAGAAAAATGATGTAGGCTGGGTTTCTGGAACATGTAGTGAAGACCTGCTCACAGGGCTTTTAACTACAAAATCTGAAGGCTGGTATTTTAATGGCCAAGTTATATGTGGCTTGTGTTTTGTGTGTGCATGTGTGTGTGTGTGTGTGAGAGAGAGAGAGAAAGACAGAGAGAGAAGCAGAGAGATTGATTTCATCTCTCCTGACAGATCCAAAGGTGTTTGAGCATGCGGGGACTTAGAAATTATTTAGCCCAGGGCATCTCAAACTTTGTTGTGCATCAGGATCACCTGCAGGCTTGTTAGAGCGCTGACTGCTAGGTCTCAACCCAATGTTTCTGACTTCGGGTGGGGCCTGAGAATTTGTTGTTCTCACAAGCTGCTAAGTGATGCTAACGCTGCCAGTCTGAGGACCACACTTTGAAAACCTCTAATTTAGTCCAATGTCCAGATCACCGATGAGGAAACTGAAGCTCAAGAATTAAAAGTACATGTTTAAGGGCCCACAACTGATTGTTAGCTAAAGCCGGACAAGAACAGAGATAGCTGACCTCTAGTCTGGTGCTTTCCCACTGCTTCAAGCTGGTGCATGGTCAGAGTGCCAGGGAGGTGCCATTCCAACGATAAATATGTTATCCTTCATGGCTGAAGATAACCCGTGTCCACGTTGACTTCTGCTGTCCTCCATAGCCCAACATCACTGGCTTTGCTGGCTCAGGACATAGACCAGACCAGCCCAGCCCACTCACTGCACCATCCAGTGGAACTGACAACCAGATCCGATTCCCATAGCCAAGGCACCTACTCACTCTCCTCATATCCTCACAGGTAACTGAGCTGAGATCTGAGGCCTCTGGTGACCACTGGTCATGCATATTGGCCCTGAGGAATAGCTCTTTCTACATCTTCCCATGTTCACCAGAGCTTTGACCTTAGTATCTGACATTTAAGCCCTTTATTCTGCTTAGCAACTAAGTTCCCTTCTGAGGCTGGAGCTCACTCTGAATGACCATCCAGCACTGGGGGACTATCCCCTTTCTAGGCTGGAGTGTTGGCCTATACCCAAACCCTGTGGTTGGGTCCTACAGCCCATGGGCCATCCTCCTACGTGGTGTTTGTCTATTCAGAGGTCTTCTGAGCACTAGTTATCTTCTGAATTCCCAGGGTCTGTGCTCTGTCTGCCAGATTGGAAATCCTAGGTTTGACTTGATATAAGTCAAAGCTGAGATTTTCATCAAGCCCTGGGATGATGCTTGTCTACCTATCATGGGCCAGTTTCTCCATTGGATCAGTTCCCCAACCCCATATAACCCTAGCCACGTTCCTTGGTTTGCCCAGTGAGACCCAGCACAAGGATGTCCTAAAGAGGACAAGTGCTTCAAGTGGGTTTTCCCCACCATGAGGAAGGAATACATTGACCCATCCACAATGGTACATTACAGGCGTCTTTTCATTTGGAAGTGATGCTCCAAAGACATGGTCTTATTGGAGACAAAGAATTGGCTAGATTATTCTAGATAAGGAATTGGTAGATACTGGAGATGAAAGAATACAAAAGAGAGGACTCTGGAGAAGTCTGGAGCAGTTTGAGTGACACAGAAAGATGCTGGATCCTAGGGGGAAAGGAGCCAGTGAGAGATTCCCTATGTGACATGACCAGAGGACTTCTGCTGTTGAATTTTAATTTGTCTGCTGTCAGGCAAGATGACCTCTTCTCTACTCCAAATCTAGATACACCTCTATAGCTTTTGTGATGGAGACACGAGGAGTGAGACAACAGGACAATATAGAGAAACGTGGTCTGCTCCACTCATCCCTGCTGAGACGTATGTAGCTAGGAGTGTTGGACCTCGATTTTAGGCCAGAAACTGCTAGTTCCAGTTGGTCAACCCCTGCAAGCAGGGTGAGCAGAAGCTAAACATGGGTCTGGGAGAAGCAGGGAAAAGTGCTTGACACAGAAGCAACTGCCAGGTAGACTTACGCAGGGACAGGAAACATAGCCCCTGTTTGCCAAACACACCAGAGGCTTTGAAGGCAACTCTTAGATGACTGTGCTGGGTTATTCTGGGATTCATTGTCATTCCACTCGCACCATTTGAGAGAGCTAGCCTGATATCAGACACTCTAGAGTCTCTTAAATTTGGATCCAATTAACCTGCAATCTGCATTTCCATGGTCAGGGGTTTGGGTGAAATTACCTTTTTCTTGTCTGTGAAGAAACAAATCAAAAGTAGAGACAAGATGGTAGGAAACATGTTTAGCCTATGCAAATTTAGTAATCCTTGGCTTACTGCCTTGGGGGGGAAATGCAATAAATGCATTGATAGTTGATGGGGGTTTACAGTTTTAGGGAAAAAATTTTAAAACACTTCATTCTTTTTTTTTTTTTTTTTTACAATTTGATTTGAAGATGGTTCTGAACCTCTTTTGCAGTGACTCCCTCCACTGTCGAGCTGATTCTTTTGTTTCTCCCAAGCATACCTTGCCTGGTGAGAAGACGATATGGGAAGTCAGGTTGCCATTTTAAAATGTCCCTCAGGCATCCTAGAATGGGACAGCTTTTCCTTCTCCCCTCCAAGTAAGTGCCAACCATCAGGGCTGCAGTAGACTGTCAGGATGTGGCAGTGGGAATGAAAAGGGAGGCGAGGAAAAGGTTCTTGCTGAAACCATTCCCTTCCCTTCATTTATTCCTAGTCCAAGAGCGGCTGGAATGAGTCACTCAGAACACACCTTGGTCCTTTTCCTGAGAAAGCCAAACTTGGAAGTGACTAGCAGGTCTAACTGTGCCTCTGTGGAATCTAAATTCTGGAAGGAGACAAAGAGAGGTCTGGAGGCCTCTGACTGGAGAGCCTGATGGATTAAATCCAAGCCGCCAACCGTCCCAAGAAGCTGTCAGGGTGCCTGGGCTGTGTGGAGTTGATCTGGACGATGCATTCCAGATGGTTTGCCTTTTTTTCCTTGGGTTTGGGGCCAGTTGGAGCTCCTGGGCGGTCTCCCAAGGCAGACCCCCAGAGAGCATAGGGAAACTGTCCAGATGGGAGGGACCAGGCCGAGGATCACTGTGGCAGGCTCGAAATTAGAGGGAAGGGCCCCCCTCCTTTGTGTCGAGCATCTGGATATCATTTTTCAGGCTATTAAAAACACTAACTCTACTTTGCTAAATGCAGCCAATTCATTTTTTTCAAAAAGCAGTTGGGGGCCAAGCAGTTGCCCCAAAAGGGATCCACATAACTTGGGACTGTGATATGGGGTGGCTCAGAAAAGGGGCTCCAAACCTTGCTAACAAGTATCCAACCACCACCTCCACTCCAACCTCGCAACTTCACCAGTTCACAGGCAGTGACCTCACCAATGGCAAAGACTCAGGACAGTGCCAGGGTTTTGTAGTGCGTTTTACTTTTTGTTTTTGTGCAAAATGTATGAGGCAGATGAAGAACATTTTCTTCCACATCGAAGGCTTTCCAATGAGGTTACTGAAAATAGGCAGGAGATAGACAGAAGGGTGGGGGCAGGAAGAGCACGTGAGAGAACAGAGAGAAGGAGCAGACTACATGAACCACTGAAAATTCTCTGTGGAGTCCAGCGTCTGTGAATCAGCTCTCGCCGTGACTGAATTTGCTGCCATGGAAAGAAGGCCTGTTTACCTGTGGTCCTGTTGCAACCACGTGGTTGGCCAGCAACCTGAGGGCAAGCAGCTAAGAGCAGCCCACTTCCCAAGGAGCCTAGGGAAGAGACAGGTGAAGGATGAGCTTCTACCCATGAGTGACCCAGGCTGGATGGAAAAGAAGTGGTCCCAGCTCTGGGGAAATCCTGGCTACCAAGGCAGCAGGCCCCAGTGCTAGGGAGCTTCTGACTTACTAGAAAGAGAATAATTGCAAAGCACCATGGAATAACCAACTGCAAGGGAAGGGAGTTACAGGGCGAGGTGAACAGAACAGTTTGGGGTGTTTTGGAAGGAGAAGAGTTGCCACCAAAGAAAAACCTTTCCAACCCAATAACCTTACCTAGAGGAATCAGAGGAAGCCCAAGGGTAGATCCTGCCCAACCATCCCAATGTCTGTTCTGTTGCTTTGAAAACTGTGCTTTAGTCAAACTATTTTGGACACATTTCTAGAGGGTAGATACCAGAAAGTAAAAGTCTTACACATCCAATCAATGCCCAAAAGTATCCTGCTTGAGGGGTGAAAATGTCTTCTATATGTATCTCCTAGCTCCAGGCACTACCTGTGATGGCAAAAGCAGGCTTCCTAAAATTTTCAGCCTAGTCCATATTGGGAGAAAGTGATGACATTCAGGACATAAATGTTTACTGTAAGAACACATCATTCTACATGAACGAGCCAGAAGTAATCAGTACACAAGTCTGTACACTGCAAACTTGTGGTGACGTGCCCCTACGCAGTGTATCCATGCCCTTAACTCTTATTCACACTTTGTCCTTAGGAATCAGTCAAAAGGATTGCTATCTCCATTATTTAGAGACCTCACTTGACCCTGGTCCTCACGGGTGCCTCAGCATGAAAATCTCCAGCTCCGAGGCCCAGACCCTCGCCTGTCTTGACAGGGCAAACAGCTCCCGTTGTGTGCCAAGGTGTTATTAATGAACTCTGATCTCACTCATGGCAGCTCTGCTGTGAAATGCCAGTCCTGTTAATAGCTCACCGTCAGGCTCTGTGCTCGTCTTCGTGGAGTCGTTATCTTCCTTTTATGATCCCAGAACATTGACAGATTCTCAAATGCCATAACAATAAAACACGTCATGAGCGTCATCCAGTCCTTCTGAAATAATCTTGATGTCAGTGACAGGCACGCTATCTTCACCTCCAGATTTAAGTGGGAGTGTTTTGATACGGTTTCCCAGACCAGGAGACTTACATAGTAGAGAACTTCCACGGACTGGATCTTTCTTGCTCACTTGAATTTTAAGAGAAATTTTCTCAAGGGGATCAGATAAGTGTTGTTCTAATTCTTTACACAGAGCAACATTAGTGCTTGTCTTGTTCACACTTGCTAACCAGCATTACTCTTCTGCATGAAGTTGCATCCTTTCCCGCTGTGGCTGGATCTCTGCCTTTGTGACTCCTGCTTCTCCACAGTAAATTGACGAGGGAGCCTGGGATTCTCCCAGTCAGTAAAACCTAAGCCTGGCCCCAAATCAGCTTGCCTAGGGAACAGAAACAACAGGTGAAGGGCACTGCTATCCAGCCCAAACTCCATGGCCATCCCATCCTCATTTTTTTTTCCTGGAGTTGCCACGAGCTCTACTTGAGGCCGAAGCTCTGGTGCTTGCTCAGGAAGGAGATGCGTGGGGAGCTACTCCCTGATGAACTGGAGTCCTTGAGTCTCTATTTCATAGGAGTTTCTTCTAGATTTTCTAGGATAACTCATCCCACCAGAGGAAATGAGTTCATCTAGTCACTGACCTGACGGATGGCAATGACTTTGGTCAAGAGTGCCAAGGAAAACACCCCAGAAGATGGCTGCTCCTCCCTGTGGCTTTGGTGGCAGCGCCACGTGGATGGGTCTGTCTGCCTATAGCCTTCTCATACCCACAGAGTGTAAACACCAGGAGCAGCCACATTTCTTGGGATTTGCATAGGGGGTGCCTCTGTGGGCATCTGACCTGATCTGAGTCCACAGAGAAGAAGCTGTCAAGCCCAGTCTCATCTGGGAAATGCAGAGCTGTTTTTAGACTCTGACCTGGTAGAGTCCATCCTGGAGCTGTGAGCCAAGGAAAGTTGGCTGAAACGAGCAAGACTCATTTAAGAAGCTGTAATGGAGGAACGCCCATTCTGCCCTGGTGGCTGGCTCCCGAAGTAGATTGTCTCCAGGTAAGTCACTGGCAAGGACAACAATGCTTCTTCCTGCTCCGCATCAGTAACCTGTGCGTGGGTTGTGTGCTGCAGGAGGAAGGACACGGTGTGGAACTGGAAGGGTGCCAGAGGTTTATGTAGTCTGTAATCCTGGGGCTCAGTGAATTCTTCCATCTGATCTGCTACTTCCAGAAGGCTTCCTCTCCTCACTTCTTTCCAGGTACTGTGATGAACCTATGATTTGATATTGAGGCTTTCATTTAATATTTCCATACCATCTCTGTCTATGCCTTCATACAAGATTTTGTTGTGTTCTTGGCTGACCCAGATGATCATAATTCTGAGTTTTTCCCTCCAGCTTCTTCCACTCGTAACTGAGAAATGAGATTATTGTGTAGTAAGTACTCTAAGAAAAAGATACATAGGTTTGCTGTTACCAAGAGTACCTAAACTGACTCTAGTCCATAGCAATTCATGTTAGGGGGAAAGGCACAGCAGTTTCCTTTTTCGAGAGTTCTCCCTCTGATTGTTCATTTTGTCCTTGTAACTCTTAGGAGCATGTAAAGATGAGTCAGAATACCTCTGTTTGACAGCTGAGGACAATTCAGCTCCACAGTGACTTGTTTGAGGGAGTCCAGGTAACTGGTGACAAAGCTGATGTCTGGCCTCCTGATTTCCATTCTGGGGCTCTTTTTACCAATCTTGCTTATTTCACTAGTGCATGTGTGCTAAGTCACTTGAGTTGTGTCCGACTCTTTGCAACTCTATGGACTGTAGCATTCCAGGTTCCTCTGTCCATGGGACTCTCCGGGCAAGAATACTGGAATGGGTTGCCATGCCCTCCCCCAGGGGATCTTCCTGACCTAGAGATTGAACCTTCATCTCCTGAGGCTCCTGCACTGCAGGCAGATTCTTTACCACTGAGCCACCTGGGAAGCCCTTTTCATTCATTCAGTGTAGCAATTGAAATAAAAAATTGCCCCTACATGCCATGGTAGAAACAGGTCTATAGTCTTATCTCCTAGCCTGCCCACAGAAACCATCTGTCCAGTCACACAAAAATAGCACCGTGTTTCAGCCTCTGCACCTTTGCCCCTGCCCTCACTTGCTTGAACAGCCCTCCCTCATTTCTCTGCTTAATGAAATTTAATTGTCCCTTAAGCCCAAGCTTAACTATCTTCTCTCCTATATTGCCCTTCTGATTATAGCAGCAAAAGTAGTTTTCCTTACTTGGGACAGAGTTAATAAAAAAAAGGTGTACAAAGCCATCATATACTGCCTTGGATTATAGCTTTTTTTTGCAGGTGAATTTTTTTCTCCCCAAATAAACTGTGAGTCCAAAAAGACAGAAATTGTGTGTCACGCATCTTGTGTTCTCTGGAGAGTCTCACATAGACTATAAGCTTGGTCTTTATTGAACGAGTACATGTGACCTGGAGGAGGTTAGCTGGCTCCTCGACATAGTCACAGTACAGAGACTTGAATTCCAAACTGGTCTCCATGTTCTTTCCACCAAGAAAACAATGCAGTTTTCACTATGATTAGCCTCTTTGCAGGTCAAAAATGGTTGAAAATAGGCTACTTCATATGGATCAGTCTAATATAATGCATATCGAGTTATTCTAAAAAAAATAGAATAGGTTAAAAAAGCCCTGAAATTCCTGGGTTGTTAGCTAGCAGTAAATGAGTAGCCTTCTTTCAAGGATGCTGCTTTCTCTCACAAACTTGAAAATGGATTCTCGCCATGCGTCAACGTGGGAATAAAGTATGGTGGTCATTAAGCTGGCTTCATGGGCCAAAGAAAGAGGAGATTGAGAGTGACCCACTGTCAATCCTTTTCTTTTTTCTCAATCATTTTTTTAAAATGTAATTAATTTCATTTTTGGCTGCGCTGGGTCTTTGTTGCTGCACTCGGGCTTTCTCTAGTTACCGTGCATGGGCTTCTCCTTGTGGTGGCTTCTCTCGTTGCAGAGCATGGGCTCTAGAGTGCGAGCTTTAGTAGTTGCAGCATTTAGGCTTCCTTGCCCTGCAGCTTGTGGGATCTTCCTGGACCAGGTGTCGTACCTGTGTCTCCTGCATTGACAGGTGGATTCTTAACCACTGGACCACCCGGGAAGTCCTAGTATCACTTGCTTTTATCAAGCATGCACTGTTTCCATCTCCATTGACTAAGCATGCTCTCTGTCTGCCCACAGTGGACGAATTTATGTAGATACAGAAATAACACAGAAATTCCTCATAGAATGCCAATCTTGTGATCATCTATTGCTACCGCAAGTCATTTTAGTAAAAAGCTTAGATTTAGTGGATATCTTTTGTCTCTCTTCTTTTTGTTTTATCTTAAGAGTTGAATTAAGGGTAGAACTCCAGGCCTCATTCTATAAATGAAATGTACACTCAGTCTGTATATTCAATCAATCTGTATACTGAAATGGAATAAAACAGAAATAATTACGCTTACTTGGAACCTCTCAGGAAGCTGCTTGGGTTGGGAGACTCCCAAGGGAATTATGCAAATGACAACGGTATTTCACTCACCTGCCTTTAGAGTCGGGTGGGATGTGGTCAGCTGTAGAGGTCTTCTTCTGCTGAGCAGAGGTACAAGTTTGGGTCAGAATTAAATGGCTCAAGCCAACAGAGGAGAGACAGAATCTACCCTCTCTCACTTGTGGTTGTGAAGCTGTCTCTAAATAAATATTAGATACATAGTTAACTATATGTGTTTGAAGCAATACAAAGTTGTCCCATTAAGGCATCTGTCTGTCTTGGTCCAGCCCTGTTTATGAGTGTCATTTTACTTATCAAAGGGAATGGACCACTCCTTGAACAGTCACAGAAACCACAGTGGAACTCAGGAATCTGAAGCCAGTCTTGCACCATATCATTCACATCCCATTGCTAAATAACAATTCATTCCATTTGTTTATTTATTAATGACAATTATCTGCATTGCTCAAATGACTTCCTCATCCAAATTAAATATTAGGATACTAGGTCACAACGTGGCGTTTCTGAAGGCCATACCTCTCTGATGAGAATCGACAAACCAAGCAAAGACTAACAGCCTACTTCCTACCAGGCACTGTGCTAGGTACTGGATAGTACAATAGGTTGGATCTAGTTTGGCTTATTCAGAAGACAACCCTGAGACAAACCAAGGACTGTTTTTATAGAAGGATAAAAATAGTCTTCAATACATCATCTTTACAAAATTATAGACACATCCTAAGCAGCTCTTGCTTCCTTTAACAACTCATTATGAATTCTTTATCCATGCAGTTACTTACATTGCAGTAGCATTTATTTTGTTCATGTCTCTAGTGCTTCTTGGTATGATGAATTTATAACTCAGAGACTAAAAGTAGAATCCCCTCTTACGTGTTCTAAAATTACTCCTTTCAAAGTTCAAAAGCTCCTTCTCCCTTCTAGTTTTAGTGGTGGAAAATCTGGTGAATCATTCCTGATTACACAGTATATAAACTTCATAGCTTCATAGAATCTAACCGTGTTCCTGTTCAGTCTTCCAACGTGCTTTACCCCATTCAGTAAGTCATCAGTCCTCAAATCATTTCTGAGACCCATCTGGAGCTTTTCTAGATTTTCATACTTGTATTGATGTGTACTGTTTCCAGGAGAGAAAGCAATAACTTTTCGAGGTTTAGACTGCCATGATTCAACAAATATCCAGGTTGATGTTTACATGGCTCTTTAATAATAAACAGGTCAGTATTTCACATCACCATTGGTCATTAATCCATGCTTCTTACCCAGATATTTCCTGCTATATAAACGTCCTTATTGAAAAAATAAAACAGCTATACTGAAGCAAACACCTGTCTAGAACATCCCTTCAAAACTCCTGTCCGCTGCTGCATTCCCTTCCGTGATTTTGTTTTTCTGTGTACATTTAAGCACTCGTCTACATGTTCAAAACAAACAGATGCAAAACAAAACAACCAGTACATCCTTCCTTTCCTCCTGCAGAATCCCAATCAACAAACCCTCTCGTGACTCCCTACCCTTCCTCATTTTTCTCTTTACCCTATTTCTACACCCTCACTAAACTCTCTTTTCTCTTCGTTCTTTGTCATCTTTTTCTTGTCACAGGGTATATGTTGAAAACACAACAAAAAGAAAAGACTTCCCATTCTCCAGTTAATGTGTAGCCAATGCAGCGAGGAGAAAATAGGTCTCTTAGGCCAAATAAATTTTAGCAATTAACAGTGTCTTCTGTGCATCATACTTAAAAATGCAGCTTTTGACATCTCATACTTCACAAATGTCAATTGTGAGACTTGCACTTAGGTAATAATTAACTATTAAACTACTCCACAAACATTGAATATGATTTAGCGTGGCGCCTTGGGTATAGGAAATGTATTGTAAATAATTGATGAGGCTTTACTCTGATAACTATATGAGAAATGCCTCCTGTCCTGTAGGTTATACTACTTAATGCAGACGTCTGGTGGCAGTTTAGTTAGCTTTTTGAATGTTCCTGATGGATGGATAGAAATCACATAGTGGATTGATAAGGAATGGATGGAGTGTATGGGTTTAAGTTTTTAGGAGGTAATAGTCCCTTTGGGATCTTCTAGATAGTTTGTGGGCTAGTACTCTGCAGAATTAACACAAATATGACAGGAATATATATTTAAGGAAATTAATTAGTTCTAGAAAATGATGCTTTTTAATGTTTCATTGGTGTATTTTCCAAAAAGGCAGAATTGCACCCATTCACTCAGGAAAAGCTTTTTTTTTTTAAAGGAGGTTAAAATTAGAAAATTGTCCAGAGTGTCTTTAATCTTTCATTGAATTGTCCACTCTAAGTACTACAAAGGACTCATCACTGCACTCCAAACTTCCCCAAAAGAGCCTCTACTGAAGTTTCATCCTGAGTTTTCTAGTGACAGGTTCAATGCCAAGAGGGCTCCATGGACATGTAAATGAGATCTTCACCTTTACATACTCAAGCCACTGAGTAGGTGGCATCATATTTCAGTGAATTGGTAGTGAACACAAAATTCACAGGGACAAGCATGTTGACCCAAACGTATGAAGATTGCAGGGTCTAATATTCTAAAATATGTAATTAGTCAATGACTAGGAAGCCTTCCTCACATCAGTCTGGAAAGATAGTCAAATACAGAATATTTTCTTTTTCTTAGATAACTGCGCTAGTTGACTAGTCAATACTATACAAGCTGCTCAGTTTAGAGGTTTTGGACTCAATTCAACAGTATAGACATAAACAAAATATGAGGACAAAAAAAGGCAATATTTTTTTGAGACCATAACAAAAGTCCCTGTCAGTGGCTGCACATAGTTCATGAGAACCCTGTTGAAATAGAAGAATATAATAAAAGCCACCTGTCCCTCCCAGCTGACTTAAGAAAGCTGAAAAAAACACAGACATGTGACCTGTAGTTTGAGAGACGCCCAAATAGACTCCTCTAACATATTAATATTAAAACTTGACCACACGAGATCTTCAGTTTCTGCTTCAAAGACACTGTGGCTTATGGAAGGGTCCATAGGCATGTCCTCCTGATTTGGTCTCTGAA
Organism: Neotragus moschatus; assembly: GCA_006410615.1. Classification (NCBI taxonomy): domain Eukaryota; kingdom Metazoa; phylum Chordata; class Mammalia; order Artiodactyla; family Bovidae; genus Neotragus; species Neotragus moschatus. The sequence goes on from SJYA01002969.1 coordinate 74,580, forward strand.
AGTCGTACACTGCAGGGTCCATAGGCACGTCCTCCTGATTTGGTCTCTGAAAGTCGTACACTGAAGTCTTCATAGGCACGTCCTCTTGATTTGGTCTCTGAAAGTCATACACTGAAGGGTCCATAGGCACGTCCTCCTGATTTGGTGTGTCCCCCTGTCCTCCAGCTGCATTGGTCATCTCAGAGTAGTGCATAAAGATCCTACAGAACTGAAAATCCTACCAGTTCTTATTTACAAACCACTTTGATATCTATTCACAGACTTTAGTTCAGAATGAAAATGCACAGGACATACAGTATCTTCCTAAGATTTCACTATTTTCTTTCTGCTATTTAGGAATAGGAAGTCTATTAATTTAAAGTAAATGTCCATGATTTCCCTGGTGGTCCAGTGGTTAAGAATCTGCCTGCCAATGCGGGAAACATGACTTTGATCCCTGGTCCGGGAAGATTCCACATGCTACTGGGTGATTAAGCCTGTGAGCTGTGACTAAGCCGCACATTCTAGAGTATGTGCACTTCAACAGGAGAAGCCACCATAACCGTGGTGAGAAGCCGTGCACAGCAGCTAGAGAAAGCCTGTGCGGCAATGAAGACCCAGCACAGTCCAAAGTAAATAAGTACTTTTTTAAAATTAGCCAAATGTCCACAGAAAGCATATCATTCTCCAGGTAATTTGATCACATCTACCAAATTTTAATTAATTTGCGAAAGCGAAGAGGAACTGAGGAGCCTCTTGACGAAAGTGAAAAAGGAGAGTGAAAAAGCTGGCTTAAAGCTCAACATTCAAAAAACTAAGATCATGGCATCCAGTTCCATCACTTCATGGCAAATAGATGGGAAAACAATGGAAACAGTGACAGACTATTTTCTTGGACTCCAAAATCACTGCAGATGGTGACTACAGCCATGAGATTAAAAGACACTTGGTCCTTGGAAGAAAAGCCACGACAAACCGAGACAACATATTAAAAAGCAGAGGCATTACTTTGCGGACAAGGGTCCATCTAGTTCAGTTCAGTTCAGTCGCTCAGTCGTGTCTGACTCTTTGTGACCCATGAATCGCAGCACGCCAGGCCTCCCTGTCCATCACCAACTCCTGGAGTTCACCCAGACTCATACCCATCGAATCAGTGATGCCATCCAGCCATCTCATCCTCGGTCGTCCCCTTCTCCTCCTGCCCCCAATCCCTCCCAGCATCAGAGTCTTTTCCAATGAGTCAACTCTTCCCATGAGGTGGCCAAAGTACTGGAACTTCAGCTTTAGCATCATTCCTTCCAAAGAAATCCCAGGGCCGATCTCCTTCAGAATGGACTGGTTGGATCTCCTTGTAGTCCAAGGGACTCTCAAGAGTCTTCTCCAACACCACAGTTCAAAAGCATCGATTCTTTGGTGCTCAGCCTTCTTCACAGTCCAACTCTCACTCCATACATGACTACTGGAAAAACCATAGCCTTGACTAGACGGACCTTAGTCGGCAAAGTAGTATCTTTGCTTTTGAATGNACTGGTTGGATCTCCTTGTAGTCCAAGGGACTCTCAAGAGTCTTCTCCAACACCACAGTTCAAAAGCATCGATTCTTTGGCGCTCAGCCTTCTTCACAGTCCAACTCTCACATCCATACATGACTACTGGAAAAACCATAGCCTGGACTAGACGGACCTTAGTAAGCAAAGTACTATCTCTGCTTTTGAATATGCTATCTAGGTTGGTCATAACTTTTCTTCCAAGGAATAAGCATCTTTTGATTTCATGGCTACAGTCACCATCTGCACTGATTTTGGAGCCCAGAAAAATAAAGCCTGACACTGTTTCCACTAAAATATCATACCGTATTCTTATACCTCTAAAATATCTCATGAGTACCTCCCATTAGCTTAATGAGACTAGAACACTGCTGGCAAGGAACTCAACAAAATATGGTTTCCTTGAATTTATAATATATATTTGGCATGTAGCAACAATTGAAAGATGGCAGCATAGTGATTAAACATACTGGCTCTGTCTGTGAATCTACTAAATCCTAGGTATAAAACTTTAGGAAGCTCATTTAACCTTGTTAATCTCAAATTATTTTTTTCTATACAATATGAAAATCTTTATCCACCACATCAGGTTATTTGTGCTTGTGTGCTATGTCACCTCAGTCATGTCCAACTCTTTACAATCTATGAACTCCTTTGTCAGTGGGATTCTCCATGCAACCCACCTGACTCCTCTGTCCACGGGATTCTCCAGACAAGAATGCTGGAGTGGGCTATATATATATGTAGCACATATAAATACCTCTAAAATTGTTTGCAATTATTTTTATGATCATGACTAATATTGCTGCTCCCATTACTATTACCATTAAATTTCTGTACATCTACACATCTTCTTCCTTTTTCTGAAAAGAAAATGTGTTCCTCCTGTTTCAAAACTAGACCTTTCCAGCATGTTCTCATATTCCATTGATCAATTCTTCTTCTTCTTCTTCTGCCCCTTGGATAAAATTTTCTGTATGCTTTTTCCAGCCTTCCTAAACTCCATGTTCCTTCTCTCCACTGTCAAAGAAATTGAGGTTGGTTTTTTCAATATCCATGTACTTTTAAAATTCCAATCCCAATGAAGGGCAATGCCAAAGAATGTTCAAATTTCCTTACAATTGCACTTATTTCACATGCTAGCAAGGTTATGCTCAAAATCCTTCAAGCTAGGCTTTAGCAGTATGTAAAGTGAGAAATTCCAGATGTACAAGCTGGGTTTAAAAAAGACAAAAGAACCAAAGGTCAAATTGCCAACATCTGATTGATAATTGAGAAGCCAAGGGATTTCCAGAAAAATATCTACTTCTGCTTCATTGGCTACACTAAAGCCTTTGACTGTGTGGATCACAACAAACTGCAGAAAATTCTTAAAGAGATGGGAGTAGCAGACCACCTTACCTGTCTCCTGAGAAACCTGTATATGGATCAAGATGCAACAGTCAGAATCAGGCATAACAAAATGGACTGGTTCAAAATTGGGAAAGGAGTACAACAAGGCTGTAATTTGTCACCCTACTTATTTAACTTCTGTGCAGAGTACATCATGTGAAATGCTGGGCTTGATAAATCATAAGCTTGAATCAAGATTGTCAGGAGAAATATCAACAACATCAGATATGCTGATGGTATCACTCTAATGTCAGAAAGTGAAGAATGAAAGAGCTCCTGATGAAAGTGAAAGACAAGAATGAAAAAAACTGACTTGAAATTGAACATTGCAAAAGCTAAAATCATGGCATCCAGTCCCATAACTTCATGGCAAATATAAGGGGAAAAGTAGAGAAATTAAAGATTTTCTTTTTGTGGTCTCCAAAATCACTGCAGAGAATGACTGTAGCTATGAAATTAGAAGATGCTTGCTCCTTGGGAAAAAAAAAAAAAAAAACTATGACAAACCTAAACTGTGTATTAAAAAGCAGAAATGTTACTTTGCTGACAAAGGTCCCTAGAGTCAAAACTCTGGTTTTTGTGTAGTCATGTACAGATGTGAGAGTTAGACCATGAAGAAGGTTGAGCAGTGAAGAATTATGCTTTCAAATTGTCATGCTGGAGAAGACTCTTGAGAGTCCCTTGCACAGCAAGAAGATCAAATCAGTCAATCCTAAAGGAAAACAACTGAATTAAAATTCATTGGAAAGACTGGTGCTGAAGCTGAAGCTCCAACACTGGTCACCAAGGCAAAGAGCCAACTCTTTGGAAAAGACCCTGATGTTGGGAAAGACTGAACGCAAATGGAGAAGGGTAGAGCATGGATGAGATTGTTGGAGAGTATGGATGAGATGTGAGAGAATTGCTGATTCAATGGACATGAATGTGAGCAAACTCTGGATGAAGAGCCTGGAGTACTGCAATCCATGGGGTCACAAAGAATTGGACATCATTTATTAATGAACAATACCAACAACCCTCTAACCTAGTTTTGGTGACTACTATTCTATTAAAACTCTCCTCTTCAAGTCACAAATTAACATTTTCCTGACAGTTTAAATTTTAGATTATTCCTCTTTCTTCCTGCCCTCTTTATAAAAAGATTAAGTCAATGGAACATTTGTTGCTCCTAAAAATTTTTTAAAGTAATATTGATGGGAAATGGACTACTTTCTAGGTACAAATTTGTGGATGTATAATCTTAATTGGGCTTCTGTGTATCTTTTTTCTGCCCATATACCCTGTACTGGGGGCTTCCCAGGTAGCACACTGGTAAAAAATCCACCTGCAATGCAGGAGACACAGGTTCCATCCCAGGGTTGGCAAAAATCTCTTAAGAAGGAAATGGCAACCTACTCCAGTATTCTTGCCTGGGAAATCCCATGGACGGAGAAAGCTGGATGGCTACAGTCATGAGGGTCTCAAAGAGTCAGACACAACTGAGCAACTTAGCAAGCACAGAGGTGACAAAATGTTCATAAAGGGACTTAGAGACTTGTGAAATAATGACTTGCATCAATTTTAGTAAAGAATAATATAAGCAAATCAAATTAAGAAAAAAAATTAACTGATTATGTAGGATAGGCTTCTCCTTGACTTAAAACAGGAACTATAAAAAGAAAAGCTAGGAGGGGAGGATTTGAAACAGCAGTGATCCACATTTTACCTTCTATCTTACTTTCAGTTTCCACAGAATTGTGACTATTTGACTCTCATCATTCTCCCTTTCTGACTTTATCTCAGGATTTATGAATTCTTTTGATGAGAGCCAAATCTAAATGATATCTAGATTACAAATGTAAACATGCACTCTTCACTCTTATTGGACCTTTTATTTATTTATTTTTTTTACCATTTCACTGAAGAGATTAGTGAAGGAAAAAGGAAATATGGAAAGACTGATTGCTTGCTTGAATTACATTTTTTGTTTACATATATGTTCAATGAAAATCAAATTACCATAGGTCTTTCAAACCGCTTTGTTTCACTTACGTTAATAAATACAGAGTGTAAGACTTTTTTTTTTTTTTTTGCCTACCTCTACACTTTCCCAGTCAACACTGAGCACAATTTTTGAAATGAATTCCAAATTAATGGTGTGAGCTTTTTATAGCAATGCAAAGTAGGATGTCTAAAAGTATTTGAAATTTATCATTCATATTAAGAAATCCTTAAGCACATAGGCCAATTGATATATATGAAAAGAATCTTTCAAGTTAAACAGTACTTCAGCATAACTGGGTATATCAGAATAAGATGATTTCTGATTATTTTTAGTTCTAGGGAAAATTGTTATTTATTATCATTTACATTGTAGAAAGTACTTTCACTTCCATAGTCAGTATAAAGTCAATCCACAACAATTCTTAACATCCTTCAGAAAAATAAATTATGTCACTTTTTAAAATGTCATGGCTTTAGAATTGCCAGTTTTCCTGGATTATTACAAGAAAAATAAATAAATACAGGAAATTCAAAGAAGTAATAGGAGATTCTCCAGAATACCTTTTCATTCTTTACTCACTATTCCTTTTTATTTTAAGTTGTATACTTTCTAGTGTCTTTCCAATTTAAGTACAAATGTACTAAGTTCTGTTTAAAAAATGAATAAAGAAAGAAATAACCCAGAAGACATATATATTTTGTGTGTGTCTTTATGTAGCAGGGAGACAAAATATGCAGCAGGGAGTCTATGTTTGTAGACTTGTCATCAAAATTAATTACAATCCTTATTGCCTCACACAAAGAGGAATTTAGTCTAAAAAATAAAGCATAAGGACTTGGGAAGCTGCTTCTTAAAATGAGATGGGAGTGTGAATTGAGCTAATGCAGATAAAGCAGTCTTGACAGGATTCTCTTTAGGTTGAATGTACCAATCACTGATATTTTCTGGAAAATAAATGACTGCATTTTATTTTATTTTTCTGTAACATTTTTATCAACTCAAAACAATGTCATTTCTGATAAGTTACCAAGCTTATAGGTTAATGTCGAACTTAAATTTAACATATAGATGAACTCAAGGCAATGTAAAGAAAAAAACTGCCAGTGAACTTAGAAATTGTATGGTTAATTTTAAGGTAGTCAGCATAAATCAATATGAGGAATAATTAAATGCAGTAGAAATCATATAGCTTTTTATCGTTTTAATCTATTCCATTTAAAGACACTCTGAAAATGTGTTAAATTTTTACTATTTTTAAAAATTCTGGGATATTTATCACTTTTGGGAGATGGTGGTACAGCTGTGGGTCATTTCTTGATAGCTGAGTTCCAGTGATCAAAGCATCATATACATGGTTTGTACAATCATTGTACAAGTTCAGTTTACTTGGCCCTATCTCAATCATATTCAACCAAAATTGCCAATATTTGTCATAGGAATTTAAAATTCTTCCAATCTGCTTTGGTTATTTTAATATATATTGTTTATTGACACCTGAGAACCATGACTCAGAAGAAAAGCAATCCCTATATTCAGATGTCTTTTATTACCATCAAACACATTTGTAAACTAGAAAGATTCACATCATAAAGGAAACTAAATGAGGAAGAAAATAATGCTCAAAAAATTCATATTCATATGACTATGAGTGTCAAAATGTACTTATGATAAAAGGAGATGAGAAGTAAAACTTTTAGATTATTCATTCACTTTTAAAATATATTCAATGAGACTTACCGAAAGTAATACCTAAAATCTGGGGATATAGGGATAAAAATAAAAATTAAAAAAAAAAGTCTGCTCTCAAAGCAGAATCAACAATTCTTCCCACTACAATCTTGTAGGACAAAGCAGAAAATAATGTCATAAATATAATATTTAGTATGTGGGATTTAATCTATGACATCTTTCATTTTTCAAGGTTATATTATAGAATTTTGTTCTGAATATATTTTTCTCAGCAATTTAATGATGTTGTTCTCTTATCTTTTGATTTCCATTGTCTTTATGAAAGTCATATGTCGTCTTCAATACTACCCATAAGAGTCTTCCTTCCAGATGCTTTCATAAGTTTCTTTGGGTCTTCAGGTTTTTAAGAGTTATACTATGATGCTTAGGTATGTGGAGTGTATGTCTGTGTGTCAACAATATAAGAGTTTAGAAATGTCTTGATTCTTTGTTGTTTTTTTTCAGTTTTGAATTTTTTTCAGGTAATTTTTTTAATACATTTATTTCTAATACTTTCTACACTTACATCCTCTGAGTCATAAATTATATGTATCTTAGAATTTTCAATTATTTATTATGTTACTTTTAAGTTCTCTTGTGTATTTTCTAAACCTTTTTTCTCTGTGTTTTAATATGAATATTTTCTACTCCTTATTTCCACTTCTCCAATCTTTTTTGTTGTTATCTCAGCTGTTTATAGACATATCATTGTTTTTAACAAGTTCAAGTTATCAAGTGCAATTGTCTATCTTATTTATTTCCTGTAAAATAGTCTTCACAGTTAATCTTAAATGTCTTTGCTATAACTATGTAGATCACTGTAAAAGTCTATTTTTTGTTTCTTCCTGTGTGTATACACGTGTGTTTGTGTGTCTAAATGTGAATGTGTCTGTGTATAATATTGTACCAGGAAATAATTAGTGTTATTTAATTAGGAAATAATATATGTATAAAACCTCTTAATCTACCTGCATCTGACCTATTTGTAGATTCTTAACTGAAAGTCTGGATAATGTTCTTAGTCTCTCCTTGATAGGTTCAGAATATCAATTTTTCTCTACTCTTCCCAAAACCACAAAACTCAAGCTTTTGGTCTCTTAACAATGATTTCCTGCTTAATTTCTGTGATTCTGACTCCATGCATACAAGGTATATGTGTTGGCCAATGCTTTCTTAGTTTCCTATCAAAGTGTGATAAATGATTATACTTGTTGGAGGCTGTAACAACACTCTTACTATCTCACAATTTGCCCGTGTCAGGATTCTGAGCATGCTTAGTTGGTTCCTCCCCTCAAAGTCGCACTAGAATGAAAGCTGTTGGCCAAACTTTGTTCTTAGCTAAAGGCTTGACTGGGGAAGAATTTACATCCAAATTTGTTCAGGTTTTTGGAAGAATTCATTTCCTTGTGTCTGTATGATGGAGGAATTTTGCTGGCTGTCAAAAAGAGACTGCTCTCTTGCCCTAAAAGATGCTAGACATTTCTAGAGTCTTGGTAGTTTTTTTCATGTGGGCTTCTCCAGCTTGGCTACTGCCTTCTTCAAGTCAATAAGAGTTTTTCACTTCAAATAGAAACTTAATATAACTTGATATTAAGCTATAACAGCAGACTAAGTGAGGTCCACCCAGAACAATCCCATTTGGACAACCTAAAAATCAACTGATTGAAAACTTATTACACCTGCAAAATTATCTCACCTTTGCCATATGCTATTGGCTAGAGGCATACCACATACCACACCTACACTCAAGGGGAAGGGATTAAATAAATCACGAATAGTAGAAGGTAGGGATCATAGGGACCATCCTAGGGTCTATCTGCCACAGATGCATGGTGGCCAATCATTCTTAGTATATCAGGTATACTTTCCTTCATTACCTTTATTTAAATTATTTTCCTTCAATTTATGACTCCATGAAAGTCTTAAATTAAAATTCTTACCTCCCTCTATTTTAGTGAGATTTATTTTCAGGTCCTAACTGCTGCTTTTTCTTCAAGTTGTGGGCCATTAAGTGGATTGAAAAATATCCCATGAGGAAAAAATTCTTTCTCTCTACTCGCAAATCTTGTTACCTTTCTTGTTCCCTGTACCTTCAATGTTATCTTTCCTATTTTGTTGGTGTGGTTGTTTGTGATTTTTAATTCAGTTTTTATAGTTGGTCCTAGGGAAAACATTCCTTATGATACCAGCTGCATCATCAGAGCTCAGAGTTTGGTGATACACATTTTTTTTTTTTTTTTGCAAAACATAATCCTTTCTTCTTTGAAATTGAATTTTTTTGGTCTTATATAATAAATTGCATAAGACATATCTTGGAGGAGTTGGATGAGACATGAAAAGTGAAAGCAAACAAGCTGAAATAAATAAATGAGACTACATCAAGTTAAGAAAATGATTACAGTAAAGGAAACAGTTTTAGCATCATTCCTTCCAAAGAAATCCCAGGGCTGATCTCCTTCAGAATGGACTGGTTGGATCTCCTTGCAGTCCAAGGGACTCTCGAGTCTTCTCCAATACCACAGATCAAAAGCATCAGTTCTTCGGTGCTCAGCCTTCTTTACAGTCCAACTCTCTCATCCATACATGACTACTGGAAAAACCATAGCCTTGACTAGATGGACCTTAGTCAGCAAAGTAATGTCTCTGCTTTTGAATATGCTGTCTAGGTTGCTCATAACTTTTCTTCCAAGGAGTATGCATCTTTTAATTTCATGGCTGCAGTCACCATCTGCAGCGATTTTGAAGCCCAGAAAAATAAAGCCTGACACTGTTTCCACTGTTTCCCCGTCTATTTCCCATGAAATGATGGGACCGGATGCCATGATCTTCATTTTCTGAATGTTGAGCTTTAAGCCAATTTTTTCACTCTCCTCTCTTACTTTCATCAAGAGGTTTTTTAGTTCCTCTTCACATTCTGCCATAGGGTGGTGCCATCTGCATATCTGAGGTTATTGGTATCTCTCCCAGCAATCTTGACTGAAGGAGATCAGCCCTGGGATTTCTTTGGAAGGAATGATGCTAAAGCTGAAACTCCAGAGCTTTGGCCACCTCATGAGAAGAGCTGAGTCATTGGGAAAGATTCTGATGCTGGGAGGGATTGGGAGCAGGAAGAAAAGGANATAATAAATTGCATAAGACATATCTTGGAGGAGTTGGATGAGACATGAAAAGTGAAAGCAAACAAGCTGAAATAAATAAATGAGACTACATCAAGTTAAGAAAATGATTACAGTAAAGGAAACAGTTTTAGCATCATTCCTTCCAAAGAAATCCCAGGGCTGATCTCCTTCAGAATGGACTGGTTGGATCTCCTTGCAGTCCAAGGGACTCTCGAGTCTTCTCCAATACCACAGATCAAAAGCATCAGTTCTTCGGTGCTCAGCCTTCTTTACAGTCCAACTCTCTCATCCATACATGACTACTGGAAAAACCATAGCCTTGACTAGATGGACCTTAGTCAGCAAAGTAATGTCTCTGCTTTTGAATATGCTGTCTAGGTTGCTCATAACTTTTCTTCCAAGGAGTATGCATCTTTTAATTTCATGGCTGCAGTCACCATCTGCAGCGATTTTGAAGCCCAGAAAAATAAAGCCTGACACTGTTTCCACTGTTTCCCCGTCTATTTCCCATGAAATGATGGGACCGGATGCCATGATCTTCATTTTCTGAATGTTGAGCTTTAAGCCAATTTTTTCACTCTCCTCTCTTACTTTCATCAAGAGGTTTTTTAGTTCCTCTTCACATTCTGCCATAGGGTGGTGCCATCTGCATATCTGAGGTTATTGGTATCTCTCCCAGCAATCTTGACTGAAGGAGATCAGCCCTGGGATTTCTTTGGAAGGAATGATGCTAAAGCTGAAACTCCAGAGCTTTGGCCACCTCATGAGAAGAGCTGAGTCATTGGGAAAGATTCTGATGCTGGGAGGGATTGGGAGCAGGAAGAAAAGGAGACGACAGAGGATGAGATGGCTGGATGGCATCACTGACTCAATGGACATGAGTCTGAGTGAACTGTGGGAGTTGGTGATGGACAGGGAGGCCTGGCATGCTGCGATTCATGGGGTCGCAAAGAGTTGGACACGACTGAGCGACTGAACTGAACTGAAAGGAAGTAAACGGAAAACTACGGAAAAGAGTGTGGTAGTTCCTCAAAAAGTTAAAAACTGAACTATATGATCCAGCAATCCCATTCCTGGGTGCATATCTATAGGAATTGAAATTAGTACCTTGAAGAGAGATCTGCTCACCCATGTTCACTGTAGAACTGTTCAGAATAACCAAGATATGGAAATAACATAAATGCCCCTGAATAAATCAATGGATAAAGAAAAAAATACATATATATATACATTATATGTATACATACATATTATATTTATATTATATATTAGAGCAATATTTCACCATAAAAAGGATATCTTGACAACATGGGTAAAGTTTGAGTACATTATTCTAAGTTAAATAATCCAGGTGGTGAAAGACAAATACTGTATGATATTACTTATATTTGGAATCGTAAAAAAAAGCTAATTTCATAGATAGAGAGACTAGAATGGTGACTACCAGAAGCTGAGGTGGGGGCAGAAAAATGGGATGATGTAGGTCAAGGGGTACAAATTTTCACTTATAAGAAGATTCAGTCCTAAGGATCAAATGTACAGCATGATGATCATAGTTAATATGGTATTGTACATATTTGAAAGGTGCTGAGAATAAATCTTGAACACTCTTACTACATTAAAAAAAAGAGTTAGCTATATGATTAATGTATTAATTATCCTGATCTTGATAAGCACTCCATAATGTACATGCATATTAAATCATCATGCTGTATACTTTAAATATATACAATTATATTTGTCAATTATCTCTCAATAAACTTTAAACAAAACAAAAATAAATTGGCTTTCAAATTGTTTAGGGAAAAGGATATTCTTTAGAGAAAAAATATATATCTGTCAAAATATAGTTTAAATGATACAAATAAGAAACTGGCTTCTTAAAATGAGTAGTAGACAAACACTTGACTTATGCTGTCTTCCCTTTGATACCATCTCCAGTAGTTAAGTTAATGACCTCAAGATATATGCTTACTAATAACTGTAAGAAATACTTTAAAAATAGATACCTAAGTATTTATAATGTTCCATGTAAGGTCAGTTGAAAGAACAACCCACCACCAATATCAAAGACACTTATCACTTTCTGTTTTTGTGTAATCCCTCCTTCAGTGTTCTCATATCATTGTTGATCATCTAATAAAATGTTCATGTAATTCTATTGTTTTAATTCAATAGCTAAAAAATAAGAAGAGTCGGAGTTTTTTTTTCCAATTTAACAAAAGTCTGCAAACCAGCATTCAGCATTTTGTTTCTTCCTGTTAATATCCTTCAACTGCATCAATAAAAATGCTTTCAAAATTCAAATTACTCATTGCTATCACACATTGCCAAGCTTCCAAGGTAAAGAATTTTTAAATACCATTAAGTGTAGTAGAAGTTATTAAGTGAGTAAGTAAATGAAAGTTGCTCAGTTGTATCCGACTCTTTGCAACCCCATAGACTATACAGTCCATGCAATTTTCTAGGCCAGAATAGTGGAGTGGGTAGCCGTTGTCTTCTCCAGGGGATTTCCCAACCCAGGGATTGAACCCAGGTTGCTCTTTACCAGCTGAGCCACAAGGGAAGCCCAGAAGTTATTATCAGAAATAAAATCTTTCAAATTAAGAATAGCATTCTTTATATATTATAAAGTCTCTTGCTCTTTTTCTTGCAGGATTGAAATATCAGAAATTTAAATCTATTTTTAAATATATATTTTCCAAAGAGTTTCTGTTAATATCTTCGATAGTCTTAAAAGTTAGCAACTATAAACACTGAATCAATATTTTTCATGTTTTCTGACTTAAATATCTTCTGCGAGAACTTCAGTTCTATTTAGAGAAAAGTTAAGCCCATTACACAATATCAGTGTTGTTAAGGATGATTCATTAGCACAGTCAGATAAAGATCTAGGCAAGTTTTAAGTATATAACAGAAATGACAAATTAACACTCCTGAAAGTAGGGACACTATATTAAAGCAGATGTAAAAAGAAAAGAAAATGATGACATCTGAAAGACTTATATAGAAATTCAGAACTTCTATACAGGAGCAGCCTATTTTATGTAGAGTATCTAGTTGGAAATGAGAGTGGATAAATAACCTGGCTTTAAAGCTGTTTTGATATAGCAAACACACCATTTTTTTTCTCCATAGATTATATTTTGCCTTGAGGAAGAAGGAAGGATTGATATCTCATGAATGTATTCACATAGGAAGCAATATATTTATATATTCATACAGGAATAGTTCTGGGTCCTGAACATAAAAGGATTCTCTCTCTCATTTCTTATTTTGAACATGAATTTTATGAATATGTATATGTATGTATATAAATATATATATACATGAACAGAAGGAAATTTCTGTTGGATATTTAGCATTAATATGCATTCCTATGATTTTATATTTATTACATATATTCCCTATTAATGGAAACTATTTCAATAAGTAATTCACATGGATTGCTTACATGACAGATTATAGAAAAGAAATAATCTTGCATCTAATACTAGAAATACTGAATCAGTTTATGGAACAGTTTTCATTAAAAGCAATATTTTTTTTCATAAATGTTTGGAAGAGTGTATATATTTTTCTATCACAACTCAAAATTGAGAGTCAAATATTTAGTGTCCCTTTAGAAACCAGAAAAATTATTTCTAATGAGTGCTTAGCAAAGATGCTTGCATGTACTGTATTAAAAGTCTAATAAATATTTACAGAGTATATTAATTGATATATAATATTCTTCAGCAACTAATTTCAACAATTCTCTACTTTTTGTTACCAATTTGTCATCATTTTTGGTTAAAGTGATCTTTTTTTTTCTATTCTTAATGCCATATACTGTTGTTTTAAGAAAAAAGATTCACAATTTATCTTTTTAATATATCTTCCCTGTTAAGTTTACAGGTAAGTTATTCACAGGAAAAGCTAAAACTAATATTTAAGCTCTTTAATTATGAAGAATTCTTGAGAAATATATAAGGATATAATGCATGTCTGTGTATGGCTTCCCAATTGGCTCAACAGTAAAGAATTTGCCTGCCAGTTCAGGAGACACAGGAGGTGGGCATTCAGTCCCTGGGTCTGGAAGATCCCCTGCAGGAGGAAATGCACTCCAGTATTCTTGCCTATAAAATCCCATAGACAGAGGTGCCTGACAGACTACAGTCCACGGGGTTGCAGAGTCGGACATGACTGAGTGACTGATCATGCACACATGCAAGTGTGTGTATATGTGTGCATGGATACAGCTGTACATATATATATGCATGTGTATATACATATGTATATCATACGTATACATACACATGTATATTAATATATATACTTACAAAATATGTATATTTTATATAGATATGACATATATGTATATAATATAGAAAATTTAGTATTTTTCCCATCAATTTCTTTCCTATCTATGTACATGCAAGCCATTTTCTCACTGAAAGGTAAAGTCTATCCCCCCAATTCCTTGAATCTGAGCTGACTGTTCTATCCAGCTGAGTACAGTATAAGTGATTTTGTATGACTTTTCTGACTAGATCATAAGATACTAACCGTAATGTAAAATGTACAACTACCCTGAGATCTCCAGCTGTGAGGAGCCCAAGCTAGCTAAGTGAAAAAGCTAGTTGAAATCATTAACACCTATAAACAGGACAGATAATAATGTCATCTATGTGGTGACTTTTGAGGATTATTTGTTATGCAGCAAAATATTGCTAAAATAGTATTCCTCTCCAAAATCACAGTTCTACTGTAAAAAAAAAAAAAAAAAATTCCAAGGATTTATAGTGGTTTGGTGATTAGGCAGTTAATAACAGCTGGATGGGATTTGAAGACTGGTGAGAGATTTAAGGAAGAAAATCGAGCCCACTCCAGCATTCTTGCCTGGAGAATTCCTTGGACAGAGGAGTCTGGTGGGCCACAGTCTCTTGTTTCTCAGAGTCAGGCAGGAATGAAGCAACTTAGCATGCACACACCTCAGTGGCTCCCCAGGTGGCAGCAAAGGCAAAGAACCTGTCTGCAAATGCTGGAGACATAAGAGACATGGGCTCGATCTCTAGGTCAAGAAGATCCCCTGGAAGAAATCCACTCCAGTATTCTTGCGTGGAGAATCCCATGGACAGAGGAGCTTGACAGGTTACGGTCAGTCTATAGGGTCACCAGAGTTGGACTCAAATAAAGTGACTTAGCACAACACACAGCAACAGAGACTTAAGGACAAAGAAAAAAATGGTTATGGAGGCTGTGATCATTATTATTATTCTGTAGTGGCAGAAATTTGTATAAACTGTTATCCCTTCATAGAATAAGTATGTAATAAACACTGATAATTCTGGGAGGATTTTCAGGCAGAAAACAGAAAGGAGCTACTGGCTTCTTCAACCTATGTTAAAATATAAGACAAGAAATGAACAACAAAAACAAAAGAAGTGTTTGCTTTACAAGAAAACTTTAAAGGCCTCAGGCTGCAGGATTCACTGGGTTCAAACCTTAGACTATTTCTTATGACTTGTTTCTCTCAAGAAAAAAAAAAAAAAAACACCTCAAACTTTGAAATGGAATTAGGACAAAGATCAACTTCAGTGCCTCAGTAAAGCATAGTTTCAAGTTAATTATATGAGTTTTAATGTAATGCTCTTGTTTGTACCTCAAAAAAAAAAAAAAAAAAGAAAGAAAAGAAAAAGAAAGAAATTAGAGAGTTGCTTAATAGGATTTTTTAAGCATTGTCAGGAGGTGAGTTATGGATGCTCTCAGTACTTTTAAGAATCGTAGTGGTCTTGTCCCACAGAAACCACAAGCAGCACAAGATAGACTCAGAAATAAATGTAGGATTGCTTTCTATCTAATGAAATTGCTTATTAGTTGATAAATAAATTCACACTGTTTTAGCAATAAATGTTCCACTTTGGAAAGAGAGGTACAGATAGAAGCAAATGAAATGAGGAAAGTAATTTTTCTCAGTCATTTTGAAACATACAGTATCACACAACTGAGCACGCATGCGCTACTATTATTTACCATGCACAAGTACCCAGTAACGTATGAAATATACACCACAAATAAGTAGTATTTATTTCAAGAATTAAACATAAAAAACAATAAAACTATATCTAAAAAATAATGGAGATGTGTATAAGAGACAGCAGTTCTACTGTAAAAAAAAAAAAAAA
>SJYA01002970.1:2354-68056 GCA_006410615.1 Neotragus moschatus
TCCCCATAGAGGTGCAGGGCACATGGGATTTGATGGCACAAGACTGTTGAGAAAAGCCCTCTTCAGCTGCAGCTGCACCCTGCTGGTGGCCAGCAACACCTCAGGGACCTTCCCAGCGGGAGGTTCCTCTCCCTTCTGAGGCACTCCCTTGATTAGAAAGATATCCCACCCTTGCCTCAAAGAAGTAAGGCAGAGCAGGATGGAACAGGGATGTAAGAACAGTCAGCACAATGGAAGAGCTCATGTTCCTCCATCCTCCACAGCCACAGAGCTGTCTCTTATACACATCTGGAAGACAAAGTTACTGCTGGGGACCAGTGATCTGGAGGGCCCCACATGCAAGAGTTTGCAGAGCACCTTCCCATCCTCCTCCTGTAATCTCACGGCTTTAGTCCTAGCAGGTATTGTTCCCATTTTGCAGATAATCAAACCCCCAGCCAAAGTCACTTGGGATAACCAGGTGGAGCTGGGATTCCCACCAGACTCTGCTGACTCTGAGCCCAGAGCTCTCAGTGCTGTGGGCTTTCCCCAGCTGCTTCTCTGTACATCACCACATGCAATTAGATGCAAGATTGTGTGGTATGGACTGGAAGTGCTGGAGGAACTGAGAGAGTTAATCTAAAAAGGCAAAGGGCACTAAGGAGACAGCTTGGGTGGATATTTTGTAGAAATTCTAGAGAAGAAAGAGAAAGGAACCAGGTATATTTATAGACTAATAATGTGCAGAAGGGGGGGGGAAATGTGCTGCCTCTGGCAATTCTCATCAAGTTAATGGATGTTGCCAATTACTGTGGTAACAGTTTTAATTGTATCTTAGCTCGGAAGAGAATAAAAACAGAATTTCCTGATCTTTGCCTCAGGACTGTTAGGGGCACACATTCTGGTACATTATGGTAGCAGGGACATGCTTGCTCAGAGCCTACAAAGACAGCCCGCTTCATGGGAAAGACTTACTAATTAATGGCTGTGCCAGACCTAACCAGGGCTGAAAGGAATAGTTAGAGAAAAGGGTCTCTGGTTTATACACATGGGTTCGTGTGTATAAATGGGTCTGGAAGACAACAGAAAATTACGTGAGGAAAGAGGCTGTAATCGCATGGGACCCTCATGAAGAAGACAGTAACCACAGCATCATTGACGCTCATGTACTGATAGCTAGTGTGTGTGTGCTATGTCATGGTCCCTGTGATGTGAGGCAGTGTGTGTGATACTATTTAAGACTCATAATAATTGGTGTGGTTATTTGAATAATGCCTGCCTCTCCTCGAGAATGTAAGTTTCCTAAAGGGAGGGGGCCTTGCCTGCTTTGTCCACCATGGTGAATCCACTTCCTAGCATAAAGCTGGTACTTAATCATGAGGTTCAACCAATGATCAAAACATCTAATTTTTGTCTGCATTTCGTTAGCCAGGAACTACAGGCTTAGAGGAACTAGGCTGGTGGATTGTCTAAGTAATCACAGCTAATAAGTGGCAGCTCTCAGATTTAAACCCAGGTCCACTGGATTCGGCCCTGGAGGACATTCTGTGATGTTCCACAGAGCCTGCGTTTCTTCAATGGAGAAAGAAGGAGTGAAGTGAGAAAATGACCGACGTGTTTATCGCTACAATGTTCCAGGCACCTCATTTCTTTACATCATTACATCATTTAATTCTAAGAAGAAATCTATGAAGCATGTATTGCCCCAAACTGAAAATGCATAAATGTATAAAGAAAGCCAAAAGTCATACAAAAAGATGTTCAACATCAATAATCATCAAGGAAACACAAAGCAAAATCACAGTGAGACATTACTTCACGCTTGTTAGAATGGTTATTTTCAACAAGACAAGAAATGACAAGTGTTGGCAAGGATGTAGAACCAGAAAAGTTTACTATACTGCTTCTAGGAATTAAATTGCCAGCACTATGGAAAACAGTATGGAGGTTCCTCAAAAAATTAAAAACAGAGCTACCACATGATCCAAAAAAAAAAAAAAAAGGCATAAATAGAGATCCTGAGAATTTAAGTGGCTTACCCAAGATTCCTCAGGTGGAAAAGGAGATGAAAGAAGATTCAAATGATCCCATAAGTTAACCTCAACAGAGCTTCCTTTTACTGCATGTGTCCCAAAGAGTGACACAGATCAAACTAATCCTAGAAACACAAAACATGGATGGGTGGAAAATAAACGTGTACAGTCTCCTGTTCCTTCAAACAACTCTTTTAGGACAACTTGGGGATAAACTGTGGTGCAGGCAATTCTTTGATGATCCCTCCTGCCCCCACCCCCGATCCCCACTTCCCTTTCTGTACTTCTCCGATTTCTACATTCAGGGGTCTCATGCTTCTCACCCTGCATGTGTGCCAGGACCCCAGACAGTCATCTATCTAAATAGGCCTGCCCTTCCTGAATAATATCCTGGAATCTAAAATCAACCACCAGCAGCTCATGGCAATGTCCAGACCCTCAGCCAATAGCAGCCCCCAAAAAAGTAACTGAAAGAGTCAAAGATCCCCTTCAGTAACAAGTGAGGAGATCTAGGGAGGGGCAGCAGAGCCAACGAATGCTAACCAGCTGCACTTAGTCTCTGAACACCTTTGCCCAGCAGCCTCATTCTCTAAGCAGAGGGTGTGTGAGTGAATTACCCCCTTGCCTAGGCCTGGAAGGGAACACAGCCAGTGTACTAACAGATTTGCAAACACTGCAAGATCTCTGCCCCTGAGACCTGCACAGGGAGCTCATGCCACACGCCCAGGCTTCCCAGTTTAGGGCACTAAGCCGGGCTGATCTGAGTATCAGCCACTTCAACTCAAAGTCAGCCCCAGCCCTTCCTGCCTCTTCCTCTTCCGCATTTCTATCCTGTTCAGTACATTTCACTAAGAAGCAGGGACAAGAGGGGGCTTTGCAGTCCAAGATCTCTCTGATTCTAGCTCCTCCACCAAGTTACATGACCCTGATACTCATCTGACCTCTCTGAGCCTCAAAATCCCCTTCTCTGTTAAGAGAATAATAACATACTTACTTCTAAGTGTTGTGGTGAGGATCAAAGCCTGTGAGAGCAAGGCTTTGATAGTAAGACATTCCTAGGCTTAGGAATACTCAACAACTCATATCAGGTCTTCCCAGAGTACTGTCAGTCTTTGACTCCCACTTCTGTTCCAAGCCCCCACACTCCCTTTTACCTGCACAGACATTGCTAGGGGCACATCTCCTGGCTAAGAGGAGAAACAGGTAAAATTACCAGCTTCTATCTGGAATTAGAGCTATTTCATCTACCCCGAAACCCTAGCACATTCCAGAGGCCACACATGAAAACTCCTAAGGCCTAGAAACTGAGATGGAGCTTAGGACTCAGAGCCCCGGCGCAGGACAGTGTGCTCCTCTGAGACATCGCTCACACCTGCATCTGCCGGCCTGGAGAAGGGCTGCCTGGGGGAGGAGCAAGAAGTCAGACCCTCTGGGACAATTACAATTAAACTGAACCAGATGCTCGGAATTCCTCTCCTGGGAGCCATTCTGCTTAGTCCAGGGCTGGAGCAACATCAGTTAATAGGCCCTTTTTCATCTTTAATTTCTCTGATTCAGAAACTTTACAAGATCAATTGCTAAGAGGGCTAGTGTGAGGAGATGAGGCAGCAAGTTGCTCTGGGCCCAGAGTCAGCTAATTCCTTAGCTTCTAACTAGAGTCCAGAGGGACTCACTTATATAAAGCCTGGGAACTTGCCTGGCTCAGTAGCCCCTCCCACCCACAAAGCCCCTCTAGATAAAGAATTTGAATTGTAATCCAGGAAAAATTGGGGCTTCCCTGGTACCTCAGCTGGTAAAGAATCTGCCTGCAATGCAAGAGACCCCAATTCAACTCCTGGCTTGGGAAGATCCCCTGGAGGAGGGAAAGGCTACCCACTCCAGTATTCTTGGTCTTCCCTGGTGGCTCAGACAGTAAAGAATCCACCTGCAATGTGGGAGAGCTAGGTTCAGTCCCTGGGTTGGGAAGATTCCCTGGAGGAGGGCATGGCAACCCACTCCACTATTCTTGCATGGAGAATTCCCATGGATAGAGGAACCTGGTGGCTACAGTCCATGGGGTCACAAAGAGTCTGACATGACTGAGTGACTAAGCACCAAGAACAGCTTATCAGCCTCAAGCCAGCCAACATTTCTGAGGAATCTCAGGAAGAGCCTGCTGAATATACTTCTGCTCTGGTCCAGAGCAGGGCTTCTGAGCATGGAGTCTGCCCTGCTCAGTCTTCACACCTAGCATCCTGGGGACCCTGATTCTTCAGACTAACAGAGACAATACAACATCATGACCAGATCAATGGGAATTCAGACTACGGGAGTCTAAATCCCATTTCTACCTTTCTAAGCCTTGGTTTCCTCATCTGTAGATGGGACTAACAGTACAGGTTTGTGGGCATTTAGCTAAATGATGCCAGTGATGTGCTTAGCGTGGCACTGCACTTGTTAAATGCTAACTATCACACACTGTCCCCTCTGCCTGGGGCACCTGGTGCCAGCACATTGTGGTCATTCAAGGATGAATTCAAAATGGGCCAACACTGTGAAATATTTGTGTTTCATGGGGAAAATGGGATTATACTCACACTTCATTTTAGCCAGTGTTCTAGTAGTAGCCACTACATCCCTGAGAGATGTGACAGCCGTTTCATCTCACTATTTTCCCTATCTCCTTTATTGTTATAGTAAGTTAAACCCTCCCCTCCTCCCCTCCCTCCCCACAGGTAGCCACATAAGGAATAATGCTGGCTGATGACAAGTTTACCAAATGATTCTTGGAAATAGCACGGAAGAAGGGGGAAAAAAGAAAAAAAAAAAAAAAGTGCCTCCCAACCAGGGGACAGACATTCTCCAAATGGAAAAACAAACCAGAAGGGGACTAGCTCCTATCAGCTGTTCTGGAGGACACATTCTCCAGGATCCTTCATTTCCTTAACAGGATACTTGCCTCACTTCCCCCAACATGTCTGCATATCTTCCTTAATGATGGCAGAATTAAACGGAACTTTTTCTGTACAGCCAGCTCTGGGGGATTCTAGAAAGCCCAGGAAGGAAGTTTCAATTTGGGCACTTGCTGAGAATGAATTCTGCCTCATATAACTCCTGACAAATTGCCATTTTTAAAGGGTTTGTTAATTTCCAATGAGCAAATGGCACATCAGATATCTTGTTTATTCAACAGATGCTTCTGAGCTAAACAAATGGTGCTTGTTTAACAAATATGGAAACATCTTGTCGGCTTTGCTGAGATCATCCTGTGTAACCATCAAGGAAGGGTCCTGTAGTTTGTGGAGAAAATACGGGCTGCCTCCCTCCCATGCAGGGTTCTCCAAAGGGCTGCGGATGGAGGTTCCATTGAAAGACATGATGTGAAGCGCCTCGATCACAGGTTGGGAAGCAGACAAAGGTCCTGGGATTTCTCCCCTCTTGTGAAGATGTCAGGTATTTCTGATTCAGGTCTATTTGATCCAGAATTCTCCTTCCTGCTGAATCTGAAAATAACCTTGAAGGAGATAACCATCTGACACAGAGAGGTGGTATAGGAATTGTGGTTAGTCTCTCAGCTCTGGAGTAAAGCCTGGATTCTGATGCTGCCACTTGGGAACTGTGTGAACTTGGGCTGCTTACTTAACCTCTCAAGCTTAGTTTTCTCTTCTGAGAAAGAGGTCTAATAATGACATGAAAGGCAAAGATGCTAGTGATAGTAATAAATGTTCATGCTATTAATCCTAGTTATTGTTATTATTTGTAATGGAACTGAACCCAAGAATGACTCTAAGAGGCAGAGAAAAGGTTGGGAAGGTCCCTGTTCCCATGTCCTCCATTATCTGGGCGCAGTAAATATGACATCCTTGATACTGTGATGGCTTGATGACTCTGGTCAGAAATGAAATCTAGACAGAGAATGAAGCCCTTCCAAGTCTCAAAACGCCAGCTGATATCATAATTAATTTCAGCAATGAGCTAAGGATCTGGCTAGACTAAGAGGTAGGGTATGATGAGGAGGACTGGGAAAGAAGGAAAGGAAAGAGGCCAGCTTGTCAGAACACAAGGACATATAGAGAGAGATGCGGGCTGACCTCTGTCAAGTCCAAATGTGCAAGGATAAACCCCATCTGCTGAGGATCACAGCACAGCACATAGTACTAATTATAAGAGGGATGTTATTTCAAAGCCTCCCTGCTGGGAAGTATCATGGAAAATTACCTTGAGACTGCATCTAACATGCTGAAAATTAATTCACTCCACACTTGAGGTGCTTTGGAGAGATGCAAAGTGAGGTTGATCCCAGATGAGCATAGTAGTACCATGTACTGTCTGAAGGAGCTCCAGACATTAGCTGACCTGAACCTGTAAAAGGACTGCAGAAGATACCCAGCCCCAACCAGGCACGGTTAATTACCTGACACATCTCCACAGTAACTCTATAAGGTAGAGAACAGCATGATTATCATTTTAGGTGGATAAAGAAACTTAGGCTTAGAAAAATGGTCCAAAATATTAGAACTTCTAATGGAGAAGCCAAGATGCCTATCTCAAGAAACATGTCCATCTTAGGAAACATGCCCTTAACATTTCTGAAAGTGAAATGGGAAAGAGTTCAGATGGTTTCAAAAGTTAGGTAACTTTTGAGCAGAATTTTAGGAGATATTAAGTAGTTTGTCTGGAACTGCAATGTTCTACTTCCACTGGCAAAGGGAAAGCATGACTGAAGACCTGGACGTAAATGATCTCCTGGTATGTATGAGATGAGTGATAGGTGTAGAATGTAAGTCAGTAGGTGAATGTGAGTTTGGAAAGATGTTTTAGGTATTTGGTGGGAGAAGGCAGTCTACACTATGTTAAAGGGTTTGGAATTTAATCTCTAGGGTAGCCAAGACATGGAAGCCACTCAAGTGTCCATTGACAATGAATGGGTAAAGAAGATATGGTACATATACACAATGGAATATTACTCAGCCATAAAAAGGATTAAATAAAGCCATTTGCAGCAACACAGATGGAACTGAAGATTATTATACCAAATGAAGTAAGCCAAAGACAACTTGGAATCTCAAAAACAAAACAAAAAAATGATACAAATGAACACACACACAAAACAGAAATAGAGCCACACACAGAGAAAATAAACTTACGGTTACCAGAGATGAAAGTGGGGGTTAAGTTAGAAGTGAAGTGAAGTCGCTCAGTCATGTCCGACTCTTTGCGACCCCGTGGACTCTAGCCCACCAGGCTCCTCCGTCCATGGCACTCTCCAGGCAAGAATACTGGAGTGGGTTACCACTTCCTTCTCCAGGGGATCTTCCCAATCCAGAGATCAAACCCAGGTCTCCCGCATTGCAGGCAGACGCTTTAACCTCTGAGCCACCAGGGAATTAACATATACGTGGGATTAACATATACGTGTATGTGCGCTCATTCGTGTCTGACTCTGCGATTCCACAGACTGCAGCTCTCCAGGCTCCTCTGTCTACTGAATTTTCCAGGCAAGAATATTGGAGGAGCCAAGATAGGCATCTTGCTAAGATAGCCAAGATGCCTATCTTGGCTCCTCCAGTACTCCTTTGCCATTTCCTACTCCAGGGGATCTTCCTGACCCAAGGACTGAACCCTCGCCTCTTCCATCTCCTGCAATGGCAGGCAGATTCTTTAAAACTGTGCTACCTATTTTCCTTACTACTCAATATAAAGTCGATAACCAACAAAGATTTACTGTATAGTGTAGAGAACTATATTCATTATTTTGTAATAACCTATAAGGGAAAATAACCTGAAAAACTATACACACACACACACACTGGAAAAGGTCAGTTTTCATTCCAATCCCAAAGAAAGGCAATAATACCAAAGAATGTTCAAGCTACCACACAATTACACAATTGCACTCATCTCGCATGCTAGCAACGGAGAAGGAAATAGCAACCCACTCCAGTACTCTTGCCTGGAAAATCCCATGAATGAAGAAGCCTGGTGGGCTGCAGTCCATGGGGTCACAAAGAGTCAGACACGACTGAGTGACTTCACTTTCACGCATTGAAGGAAATGGCAACCTACTCCAGTGTTCTTGCCTGGAGAATCCCAGGGACAGAGGAGCCTGGTAGGCTGCCATTTCTGGGGTCTCACAGAGTCGAACACGACTGAAGTGACTTAGCAGCAGCAGCACACGCTAGCAAAGTAATGTTCAGAATTCTCCAAGCTAGGCTTCAACAGTACGTAAACCATGAACTTCCAGAAGTTCAAGCTGGATTTAGAAAAGGCAGAGGAATCAGAGATCAAATTGCAAACATCCACTGGACCATCGAGAAAGCAAGAGAATTCCAGAAAAACATCTACTTTTGTTTTATTGACTATGCCAAAGCCTTTGACTATGTGGATCACAACAAACTGGAAAATTCATCAAGAGATGGGACTACCAGACCACCTGACCTGTCTACTGAGAAATCTGTATGCAGGTCAAGNAGGAAGGACAAACTCTAGAAGGAAGCTGACACCAGTGAGAATATTGCAGACGTGCAGAAGAATGAGGAATGAAAAGAAAGCACAGGATTCAACACTAAGAGTTCCCCAAGGAGCATGGTCCAAGGAGCAGGGGTGCAGAGACCTGACTGAGTGGGTTTAAAGGTGATTTGAAGATGAGGAACCATACTCATTATACACAGTTTCGTAAAATTTGGCAATGGAGAAAAGAGACAAATAGAAAAGTCACTTGAGTGGAAAGGACAGTTCTGTTTCCTTTTTTTCTTAGATGGAGGAGAATTAATGATCTTCTTACTGCAAGGGAATAAAGAGTTTGAAGATACAGGACCCAGAGAGTAATTGATGAAGTAAAACTCCTAAAACGCTGGAAGGGACAGGATTAAAGGTGTAATTGAAATTTAAGTTCACTAAGAAGGTACTGTTACTCTTCCAACACAGCAAAGAAGTACAGAGAAAGAGAAAAGTTTTCAGGGAGAAGGGCAAAGGAAAGCAGGATGCATTTATATGCAGTGGTCCCTAGCTTTTGGTGAAACAGGAGGCTCAGTGATTGCTGAACGTAAGGGGCAGGGAAGGACAGGAATGAAGGCGAGTGGTGAAGGCATGGTGGAGAATTGGACAAATCCACATCAGAAACAGTAAATTAAAAAACACTCTGTGGCAAGAGCAAGGGCTGTTTGGCTAATCAAACAGGAGTGGAAGGAAGCAAGTCATGGCTGGTGTTGCGCTATTGTAATTCTCTTTGTTCAAGAATGGAGTGACATGCAGTGGTGCCTACCAAATGAATGACAGACAATAATGACAAAGCCAGTTAGGTCTCTAGGAGTAATCATCTGAACGTGAGGTGGCAAATCCACAGGCGCGTGCCAGCTCTGCTCCTGGCAAGGGAAAAGCAGCCTTCTGTGACCAGTGAGATGAAGCCCCAGGCTGTCCTTAATTTATCCCCAGCTCTTTCAATCTCTAAACCTAGACCCTTCTATTGTCCATCTCAACTTATTCTGTTTCCTACCAAGACCATAAGTCTAGAATAGATCCCCCAAGGCCTGAAGCAATGGAGAAGAGAGCCAAGAAATTGAGGTTCACAGGGAAAATTTCAGGGGGCAGCAGGGAGAAGAGGCTTTTTAGTAAGAATGCAGGTCTTTTGTGCAACATGGTCACAACATGTCAGCAGTGGATGGTTCCACTGGAAGAGTCCCTGAATGTTAATTTTTAAAAACCGTTTCTGAGTATTAGCTTTTTATAAAGCACAATGTTTACCCAGGGGACCATCCATAACCCTAGTTAAACAGAGACACTCTAATTCATTGTGTTTCCAGGGTCTTGGGAAATAGAAATCCTTTAAGTACCTTTACTCTGCTTCATGGGAGCTACTTTTCAAAGTTTAAATTGCTTATGTTTCAACCTACTCACTTCCTAAATTCCATTTATAAATCAAAGTAGCTTTTGAGCAGTTAGATGGGAGTGAAATGGATTAAGAAAGAGCAAACATACTGAGTCATTTGAGTTTATTGGATTTTTTTTCAAAATTTTTACTTCTAACCTCTTCTGTGAAGATGCTCTGAGACCAGAGCTTTGGCTTGGAAATCAAGAACATTGCCAGAGAAGGACATGTTGTGACTGTCTTCTTAAACCACCAACTCCCACCTCCAGAGATATCGTGTCTTCTTTACTCTGGAGTTGGCCTGGCTAATGTCCGAGAGATCTAGCTGAAGGAGAGTTCTTTCTAGAATAACATCTTCTTATTCATAATCACTCAACTCCAGACTCTAAAACTCACATTGGGTATTTTATAACAGTGATCTAGAAGTTTCTACCCTCATCCAATTAAAATCAAAGGCTCTCAGTGCCAGAAAGTGTCCTCAGAGGTCATCACGTAGAGTTGGTTTTCAAACCACTTGTGAATGAATAGATTTTCCTGAACTATTACCAAAGGATATTTTTATAAATGCAATATATGTTTTTTTTTAAAATCACAGAACATCAAACTGCTGTATGTCTCTGAAGATTCACAATGAATGTGCTTATCTTTACTTGTCTGATCACAAATCAGTAGCAGTTTGTAGACTAGTGCTGGTACCTGGACTAGCCTTTGAGTAGCAGTGATGCTGGTAAAAACTTCCTCATGTACATAAGAAAGCTGAAACGTAAGAGGAAGAGGCAGTTAACCACAAACACAGAATGTCATGGCGGGAGAGCTAGGTTAGGGCTGATGCTAGCCAGAACTACTGCGTCTCTCATATTCAATCATGCAGAGATCAAGAAGGATGGACCCTGCACGAGGAGTCCTCATTACCTGCACCCTACATAGTTTGATTTTAAATGTATTTGTTTATCTGACAAGTTTGGGTTCCTTGTTATATGTACATGATTAAGGCAGGCTTTTCAGACTCCCAGACTAGTTTAGGTCTCTCGGTTTTACCCTCACATTACCTTTGCTTTTACTTTTACAACTGCTTTTACTAGAGTAAGCAATTACATCTTTATCTGATTATTTCATTACCATCTGTTTTCTCTGTTAGGCTCTGAAGACTAAGAGGGTAAAGACCATGTGTGTTTTGCCTACCATCATACCCTGGTACCTAGCATAGTGCTTGACTCAGAGCAGCTAATGAACACGTCTGTTGAAAGAATTCAGTGGAGTAGTGAAGCATGCTAGGGTAGCACTCTGGGGCCACCTGCAGGCACCATGGGAGCTAGCAGGATGCCCAGAACTGCCACCAAAGGGGTGCTAGGACTGCTCAGAGCTGAGACTAGCCAAGTCTTCTCCAGGGCAGCTTAGCTCTTCATGCCTAGCAACTTCCCCAGGCTTATTTCAAGTGGCATTTTATAAGTTCATTTCTTCCTTCTCTCCTCCTTGCAATTATTTCTTTAATTATTTCAGTGTGAGGCAATGTATACAGGGATAAACTATCCAGCAAGACCTCTGCCGAGCAAGTTTACAATAGAGATGGGGGGAGAGAGAAGTGCAAATGATCAGCTGATGAAAATGATAAACATTAAAACAACATGAGTTCTAGGAATTTCAACTCCTCTGCTTAGGTTCTGAGCCCTTCACAGTCAGATGGCGTACTACTTGGTCAAGGTGTTACTCGGCATGCATCAGAAAGTACAAAGCTTTTTGAAAGTGCAAAGCTCCAAAACATCACCCTATTTCTGTCTCCAACTCTCAGCTCCTGCTGTGGCTCTGGCTGAAACACTCTCCCTCATTTGGCTTTGCTAGATCTCACTTCAGCAGATGTAACTCAAGCGTCACCACCCGTGAGACCTACCCCACCCTTTAGTTTCCCGAGGCACAGATTATCCAGATCATACAGGTGAACACTGAAGTATTCAACACCTGATGATCAGGCCTCTCAGTTGATTATAAGCTCTCTGAAGGAAGGGATTGTGGCTGGTATATAGTCACTGTCCCCAGAGTACTTCAATTCTGAAATCGTGAATGTTTCAGCAGCAGTAGCTAGAAAGGCCAAAATGACTTAGTTTTAGGTCACTGTACTGAGTCTACCATCACCTAGCACCTGTAGAAGCAAATTTAGGGCAAAATGCAAGTCAGTGTTATTGGAAGGCAACACAGTCTATCTCAGAAGTGGCTGTGCTTGGGGCAATGACAAGGGAGTTTTTCAAGACTCGGTTTGTCATTTATAAAATGGGGACAATTAGTCCAACTGGGAATAATGAGAACAATATATAATTAAGAGTAACCATGGGTGAGATAACAGGGTCACTGCACCACTGCCTATACCATGGTTCTTAGTGAGTCTCTATCTCTCTGGGCCTCAGTTTCCTCATCTGTAAGCTGAGTCTGCCTTCTCAAGACTCTCTGCTTTAATTGTCCAGGTGTGTCTTGGAAACCAGTATGTCTCACCTGGGTTCCCAAGGTCGATGGCTGTTTCAGAAATGACTGCTGATCTCTTCTGAGCAGCCAGAAGGAAAGGTTCTTATTCATTACATACCCCCATCAATCATCTGGAGTCCAAAGGATGTTTAATATGGAATCACTTAATTTAATAGTCATTTTGACATAAGAAATTGTTTTCTTAAAGCAAGAACTGGCTGTAAAATCTCAAGTGATATTTTATGGCTGCTGTATAATAAAATCACTCAGCAATTAGTGATTAATGACATACAACAGTAAGTGTCTCCATGGTCACCTCCCCCCATGGCTGTTTCTCTCTGGTCTTAACCCACTTGCCAGTCCAGCAATCACACCAGCAGTGACAAGCCTCTTTCTATAACCAGGGTGGATTTCTGAGCCTAGAAAGTCTTCTCCATCAAAAACCGTCCAAAGAAGCTTAGAGCCATAGTGGGGCTGAATGAAAGCATTTATTAATAAACAGACATATTTCATGGCATGGGGGAAAAGTTAGAAAACATGGAACTCCCTCAGACAACCACGGCTGATGTTCAAAACAAAAGAACAAAGTGTTGGCTCCCTAGGTTTCACTCTTCAGGGGCAGGGTTTTCGTGGGAAAGGCACGTAGACCCTGCGAGCCGCCCATCTCCAGCTGTCTCCTGCCGTCACACAGCCCTCTTAGTCCTGACCCTCCTACTCCACAAACACCAAACACCCTCTCATTGGGCAAGGTCCCAGCTATGGCATCCTCTTAGCCCTGACCCTCCTGCTCCACAAACACCAGACACCCTCTCATTGGGCAAGGTCCCAGCTATGGCATCCTCTTAGCCCTGACCCTCCTTGCTCCACAAACACCAGACACCCTCTCATTGGGCAAGGTCCCAGCTATGGCATCCTCTTAGCCCTGACCCTTCCGCTCCACAAACACCAGACACCCTCTCATTGGGCAAGGTCCCAGCTATGGCATCCATCTTTGGCCTGTCCTCTCACAAGTACCAAAAATTAAACTTGACAGTGTGGGATTTTAACCCAAAAAGATCATCCCCCTACCCTTTCCTAGTTCATAACACTCATCCATACAGTCTACTGGTACTAATCTCATTTTACAAAGGAAGAAACTGAGGCCCTGGGTACTCAAGAACACACAGCTAATATATAGTACAATCATGATTCCAACCTGGGAGTCTGCAGTCAGCGGACCCACCTTGGTCCGCTGCATTGTTCTGCCTGCATGCCTGTTAACAGATAAGTTGCAACAATAGGTGCCATGGATGAAGCACACTACTTGGCCCAGCATAAAGCCCTCAATAAATGATAATTTATGATTATCATTGTTACTTATTTCACAATGCTCTTTATGACTGCCTTGTTATTTACTGCTATTATTATCAAAACTCACTTCCCTCTAGGAACAAGGAGAGGATTTGGAGAAACTTCTGTGGCCCTGCTGTAGTGGATACAGTGGTGTGCTATCTAGACCCCACTCTCTTCAGGCATTCACTCCCCAGTGTTAGAAGCGTGAATGGCTGGTGACTCCCAGCTGGGTCACTCTCTGGAATATTCACAGCTGATGACAACCCTTCACCAAGGTCACACTTTTCCCCAGTGGTAGCCCACAACTATGGACGGTCAATGCAGAGGTAGGAAGGCTCCATTCCTTGGCTCAAGGCTGGACATCTCTGAAGGACCATCCCAGCTCCACAGCTCTCATGGGATCAGCAACAGCATCACGGGACACTTCTTCCCTGACCAACACTGCTCCCCTCACCCCTCAAAGGGATGTTATTCCTGAGCTCCAGTAAACCTCCTGCCACAAATTCCTGACTCAAAATCTAGTTGTCAAGGGAGCACTGCCTATAACATTACACCCAAGTCCAGAGTATGGCTTTCCATGAAGTGCGATCATGCTGAATTTAAGTACTCATTAAAAATGTATCTGTAAAGTCATTGAATCTGTGGTCACTATAACTTGTTGATTCATTTCCAAGTAGAACTTGAGTCTTTAGCTATTATAAAGACAGGAAACAACATTCTAGAATGGGAGGAGGAGTTAGACTAATTTTCTATTCTTCAAGAGGTTCTTTTTCTTTTTTAATTGCAAAGCACATCTTCCAGAATTTCCTGAAGTTCCATCTCCTCTTTCCAGTATTTGCTACTCCCAGTAATAGCCTTTTAATAGGCCACCTGGTCCCCAGCATTCCCTTTTATGATTTGCCTTTCATCCCACTGCAAGGATGACCTTCCTAAAGGCTGAATCTGAGTATGGCCATCACTGAGCAGAGCCCTTCAACTATATTAACTGCAACCTGGCATTTAAAATCTCTAAGTTATCACTTTAATCTTCTTTCCTAGCCTTATTGGCATCTCTTCTCTCATGAGCATAGAACTTGAACTTCCTGATAGACTGAACTATTAACAATTTTCTGAACACACCCTATGCTCTCCTGCTTTCAGACTCTCCTCCTGATCCGTTCTCCGCCTGAAATGCCANAAGTTATCACTTTAATCTTCTTTCCTAGCCTTATTGGCATCTCTTCTCTCATGAGCATAGAACTTGAACTTCCTGATAGACTGAACTATTAACAATTTTCTGAACACACCCTATGCTCTCCTGCTTTCAGACTCTCCTCCTGATCCGTTCTCCGCCTGAAATGCCACCATTATGTTACATTGCTGCTGCTGCTGCTGCTGCTAAGTTGCTTCAGTTGTATCTGACTCTATGCTACCCCATAGACGACCTCCCACCAAGCCCCTCTGTCCCTGGGATCCTCCAAGCAAGAACACTGGAGTGGGTTGCCATTTCTTTCTCCAATGCATGAAAGTGAGAAGTGAAAGTGAAGTCACTCAGTCATGTCCGACTCTTAGCGACATCATGGACTGCAGCCCACCAGGCTCCTCCGTCCATGGGAGTTTCCAGGCACTGGAGTGGGGCGCCACTGCCTTCTCCATTATGTCATACTAGAAGGCCCATCAGCACAAACATAGGTCTGCCTATGAAGCCAGCTGTCAAGACTCCTCTCAAATGCCACCTCCTCCATGAAGACTTTACTGATGCCACTTCCCCTGGCCACAGTAATCTCGGGTGGTACCTCTGTTGTGCCACTTCACCCCTGTCCTTTGTACCAGGCACTTGTCCATTTGTCACAACTTCTCTTTAATCTACTGTATCAGTAGCTTTTGCTGCANCCTCCTCCATGAAGACTTTACTGATGCCACTTCCCCTGGCCACAGTAATCTCGGGTGGTACCTCTGTTGTGCCACTTCACCCCTGTCCTTTGTACCAGGCACTTGTCCATTTGTCACAACTTCTCTTTAATCTACTGTATCAGTAGCTTTTGCTGCATAATAACCCATGCTAATATGCAGTAGCTTACAACAGCAATGATATATTTGGCTCATACTTCCAGGGGATAACTGGGGAATTTGTTGAGACTGGGCTGCATAGGAGGCTCTGCTCCAAACTAGCGACTGGGGCAGAGCTGGGCTCTGCGCAGAGGTACAGGTGTAGGTGTGCCTCTTGCTGTTTATTAGGGAACCTGGAATGAGAGGCTCACGGCTACCAGGGGATGGCAGAGGCAAAAGACACATGCCCCAAGCAGGAAGGTACTTTAAAGCTTCTGCTGTGTTACATCTGCTAAATCGTGTCAACACACATCAAATAGACAAGCCACAGCCAGGCGGAGAAAGTACCTGCTGCGTACACTCAAAAGGCACCATAAAGTTAAATGGCAGTGAGTTTAGAAGTACAATTCTATTACTTCAGAGACAATTAAGCATTGAAACAATAACCCACATCTACTGTCCTTTGTATGAATACACGATGCACAGAGTTAAGGAGTCCAAACAGTCTCTTGAATAGAAGTCCTTAGTAAGTACAATGGATGTAGATAAAATCCATAATCTCATTTATGCCACAGTGTTAATAAAAACTAGAGGCATCATTTTAAATAATGACTAACATCTATACAGCACTTTACAGTTACAAAGCATTTTAATAACGCCTTACAGCTTTCAAGCACACTTAAATGTATTATCTCATTTAGCAGGGAGTGTTTGCATTTTTAAAAGATGCCTGGAGGTGGCAATGTCTTCACTGGTTGGAATTACTCTTTCACTGTGGATGTCAAGTACTGAGGAGAAAGGAAAGAGGGTCTGGTAAGGGAACTTTGGTAACCCCAGTCTGCAGGACCCAAAGCACAACACCTGGGACGCCACCACCAAACCTCTCTGTTTTCAAAACCACTTCCTAACTAACTCCTCTGGTTTCTAAACCTAATATACAAAGAAACTGCTGGGAAAGAGTGCTGAAGGTACCTGAGGCCAGGGTCTATTGATGTCAACTGAGGGTTTCAGGGTGGGGACCAAGAATCTGTGCTTTAATGAGCAACTTAGGTCAGTGCACTTCAGGTCCTCCCTTGGCTACCATCGGAGAAGCAAAATTTCCCCTGTCAGAGGACTGACAGGATCTCCTTTCCTGCCACCACTTAATGTTGGAGATCAACACTCAGGCTGCAAGAGGATCATCGATACCTAGGAAGAAAGCATTGAACCAAACCTTCAAGACCTTCAGTTCTTTGAATTTTACAGATGAATATGCAGAAAGTGACAGGAATCCCATGAGCACTCCAGGCTTGGCCACTACCCAGTGGCAGAAACAGAATTATACTCAGAAGCCCTGACTCC
This sequence comes from Neotragus moschatus, assembly GCA_006410615.1. Classification (NCBI taxonomy): domain Eukaryota; kingdom Metazoa; phylum Chordata; class Mammalia; order Artiodactyla; family Bovidae; genus Neotragus; species Neotragus moschatus. Next base: position 19,368 of record SJYA01002970.1, read on the forward strand.
TTCTCAGACTCCTTCTACTACACCTCACAGGTCAGAGGTTTGCTCTTCCTAATGTACTGAGTTTCTCTCAGCTCTGGAAAATCCTAAGAAATCTCATATTAAAAGAATAAAAAAGAAAAGAAATTACAAAAGGAGACATAGCGTCACTCCCCTTATTATGACATTTATGTTTCAAATCTCTTCTTCAATGAAAGTAGGAAATAGTCACAAAACCCAACTCCATTTGTTGTATTCTGCTGTCACTTCTTTTAGCAACATGTGTTAAACAAGGGGGCGGTGACTCTAAGAAAGGTTACGACTCAGGATCCTGGACCTCTCATTCCCAGCATCGCTTGGACAAGTGCATGACCACCCATTTTAAATCCCCCAGTGCTTCTGGCCCAGCTCCTTGGCAATTATTGCACATTTTGGTGCTTTTTATAGATCAGACTCACTCCAGGGTCTGACCTTTGCAACGCTTCAGTCTCCCCACATCCATACGAAACGCTGACTGGGCAGAGCAAGGATCCCCCTGGGGCTCTCTCTCTCTGCCTCCACTGTGCACGGTTCTGCCCAAATTACTTGACAGCTTGTCTTCGACACTGTGAAGGGAAAAGGTTGGAATGTCTGAACACGACAAGGCTGGGCAGCGGGGAGATGAAAAGGGGCAGGGCATGCCCTTAATCCATCATCCAGACCTTCTTTCCAAAGAGCAGATTCAAGTAAGAGGCCCGAAGGTGGAGAATGTGTTCTGGGTGTGAGAAATTGAGGAATTGAATGTCAGTTCTGTCCCTCATTGTATTTGTAAACAAAGGGGATAAAGATGGTAGCATATGTTAGCTGCTAGATTCAGAAATACACAAACATGTACATGTAAGGAAAACTGCTGCCTTTGAAAAGCAATTTGTTGAGAGCTGAAAAAGCCTAACTGACTAAAGAAATTTCCTGTTTTAAGCATTCTTGGTGGCTCAGAGGGTAAAGCATCTGCCTGCAATGAGGGAGACTCAGGTTCGATCCCTAGGTTGGGAAGATCCCCAGGAGGAGGAAATGGCCACACACTCCAGTACTCTTGCCTGGAAAATCCCATGGACAGAGAAGCCTGGTAGGCTACAGTCCATGGGGTTGCAAAGAGCAACTTAACTTTCACTTTCACTTTGAGAACAAAACAAGCTAGGGTGTAGTCACAATACCTAGGCTCAGTGTCATTTATCACCAAGTAAATGAANATGCTGGGAAGGATTGGAGGCAGGAGGAGAAGGGGACGACAGAGGATGAGATGGCTGGATGGCATCACTTATTCAATGGATGTGAGTCTGAGTGAATTCCAGGAGTTGGTGATGGACAGGGAGGCCTGGCGTGCTGGGATTCACAGGGTTCACAAAGAGTCAGACATGACTGAGCAACTGAATTGAACTGAAATGAAAGTATACATTTTTTCCAATTCAGTCACCAGTCTTTCACCCACTCTCACATCTGGCTCTATGAATTATCACTTAACTTGTCAAAATCATTTCCATGTGAGTGTGGACCTTTATCTTTTCACCAAAATACATTGAGCCCATTGATAGAGTGGAGGGTCACGGGACAGTATCCTCACTGGCACAATAACTTGGATATTTTGGCAAAATTTTAGCCATTCAATAAGTGTCTGCACTACAGAACTGAACACTTCAGGGTGGTGCAAGCACTAAGGAAGATAACCTTTAGATTATTATACCAGTATGCAGCTTGTGTCAAAGGAAAAGATCAATCTAGATCAGTGATTTTATAAATATTTTTGCTTCTTTATTGAATGGTCTTTTCTATATTCAAAATAAATCTTATGCATAGCCTAATATATAAAACATTAAGAAGCTGAGTATTTCTGACCCAGTAAAAATGATGGAGCCAAAGAACTGATCACTAAGCACTCCTAAGGTTTCTCTGTATATCAAATGCCTGGGGCAATTTGTCACCCTTCTCATTTAACTTATATGCAGAGTACATCATGTGAAATGTCAGGCCGGATGAAGCACAAGCTGGAATCAAGATTTCTGGGAGAAATATCAGTAACCTCAGATACGCAGATGACACCATCCTTATGGCAGAAAGCGAAGAAGAACTAAAGAGCCTCTTGATAAAAGTGAAAGAGGAGAGTGGAAAAGTTGCCTTAAAACTCAATATTCAGAAAACTAAGATTATGGCATCCAATCCCATCACTTCGTGGCAAATAGATGGGGAAACAATGGAAACAGTGACCGACTTTATTTTGGGGGGCCTAAAAATCACTGCAGATGGTGACTACAGCCATGAAATTAAGACAGTTGCTCCTTGGGAGAAAAGCTATGACAAACCTAGACAGCATATTAAAAATCAGAGACATTATTTTACCAACAAGGATCCATCTATTCAAAGCTATGTTTTTTCCAGTAGTCATGTATGGATGGATGTGAGAGTTGGACTATAAAGAAAGCTAAGCGCAGACGAATTGATGCTTTTGAACTGTGGTATTGGAGAAGACTCTTGAGAATCCCTTGGACTCCAAGGAGATCCAATCAGTCAATCCTAAAGGAAATCAGTCCTGAATATTCATCGGAAGGACTGATGCTGAAGCTGAAATTCCAATACTTTGGCAACGTGATACAAAGAACCAACTCATTTGAAAAGACCCTGATGCTGGGAAAGATCAAAGGCAAGAGGAGAAGGGGACAACAGAGGATGAGATGGTTGGATGGCATCACCGACACTATGGACATGAGTTTGAGTAGGCTCTAGGAATTGGTGATAGACAGGGAAGCCTGGTGTGCTGCAGCTCACAGGGTCTCAAAGAGTCGGACACGACTGAGTGACTGAACTGAGTGATTGGGGCAGTTTATCAGAACACACTTAGAACTTCCGAGAGCACTAGTGAAGAAATCACCAGGCCAGGGTGATTAGTCCTGGTCTAATCACCTCTTAGAGGTCTAATCACCTTAGAGATAGAATCACCTCTTAGAACTTCCAAGAACACTAGACCAAAATCACTGGATCTTCTAGGGTCCTTTCCACTCTAACTTTTCCATATTTCATTAGTATAAAAGAGAGTTTATTAATTCAGTATGATACTCTGCCGCCATGAATATAATAATTATAAATACTCTGCCTGTACACAGAAAATTGTTTAGGTTAGGAAAAAGTGAAAAAAGACATAAATGGGGAAAGCTATTACAACTATATTTTTGTGAAAAATTACTTTAATGTGTACAAAAATTAGAAGAGGACAAGAATAAAATGTGTGATAAAGTGATTGCATCATTAGTTCAATAAAAATCTATAATGCTATTGTATTGATTAAAGTATAAACAGATATGCATTATTTAAGAATATATACTAGGCTTACATTTTTAAAAGTCCACAATTCCATACTTTTTCCACCGGAGAAGGAAACTTGGGATCAAGATACGTTAGAGGAGCTGCAACTGTCTTGAGAAAAATCAGTAGCTTATCTATTGACAGAGAGCTGTGCAGAATGCACTTAAGCATCACAAGGCAAGTGCCAAATGTTAATAAATCTTCATAAAATATGAATATCATGTCATTTCCCTGCACAAAAGATGATTTCCCTCCATTAGCCAGAGAGATATGTCTAAACCACTTACCCAGTATTTGAAGCCCTTCACAGTCTGAATCTAGTCTATATGTCCAGCTTCATTTCTCACTGTCCCTCAACACAAACCCTATCTTCCTCGCACAGTGACTCCTAATCAAGGGTGAAGATGCCCCTCAGAGAACATTTGGCAATATCGGAATATTAGAGATACTTCTGGTTTTCACAACTAGAGGGATACTGTAAGCATTTACGGAATAAAGGCCAAGGATCCAGCGAAACCTCTCACAACACACAGGATAACTAGCCATACCAAAATGGTAAAAATGCTGAGGTTGAGAAACACTGTTTCAGCAGATATACGAACTGCTCTCCAAATATCCCGTGACTTCAGCTTTGTTCTAATCAGCTTCCCTTTGCAAGAAAACCTGTCTCTCTTTCTTACTTGCCAAGTAAACCCACTCTTCAAGGTTCATTAATCCCATTGCCTCTAAGAAACCTTCACTTGGTATACCAGGCTATCCTGGGCCCTTCAACTTCTGAGCAATCACGACATTTCTTACTCATATTCTATTGGTGCTTCCCATTTCTAGCCATGTTCCATTCACAGTCTGCACGGACATGGCTCAACATTTGCATCACATCTGTTAAAGTACGCAGGATAAGATACGATACAATCTTTAGTTTATGGTTTTATGAATTTTATTAACATCAAACTAGAAATATTTTTCTCTAAAAATAGCTTTAACATGTATAATAATAAGACATATCCTGATAGCTGGAGAAACAGATCAGAAATATGAACACTGACTATTAGGTAATGAATGGGATTTGAACATAGAAGAAAAAAAGATATGCAGAAGCACTCAACCTTGCTCGGTTTCAAAGAGATGCTGAGTATTATCTGCCACTAAATGAATGAGGATGGCCATTTCTCCCAATTATCTTCCCATAAGTTGTTTTATTATTCATTTTCTATCTCATATTTATTGGGCACTTACGATGTTCCAAGCTAAAAAGACTGACATTTAGCCAGGAGGCAATGGCAGGGTATACTGATGTCCCACCAGTCAGAAAAGACACCAGCTGATTAAGTACCATTGCCTAATCTCATACAGCTATTAAGGGCAAAGCTCTCCTCCTATTTAAATTCCTAAACTCCCACAGGAATGACTCTGTAGTCATATCACACTCTCTTGATCACTTAAAAATCTTAAACACATTTTCTTTATAATATAAAGAATCTTAGGGCACCAGCTATATACGCATGTAGGCAAATTATAGATATACCTGTTGGTTATAGATTATAGATACACTTCTTATATGTATACAAATTATACATACACCTCTAACTGAATTGGTTACTCAATTCAGTCATGCCAGTCTGAATAAAGATGTTATATACAAAATTATATTTACTTATAATAATACCAAAAGTGAAAATTCCTAGAAATAATATTAATTAGAAATATGTAAGACTGATATAAAGAAAACTACACAGTTTTTACTGAGAAACAAAGAAGTAATATAAAAGGAGAGATAAACCATATGGCCAAAAATGCAAACTGGATATTGAAAACCATTCGGATCTTGCCAAATGAATTTATAGCTTTGCCACAATTCTAACCAATAATCTAAATAGCTGCTTTATAGTGGTGGGGGCAAAGCAGGACATTTTGAAACATGACAAAGTGATTCTAAATTTATTTTGATGGACAGATGAGTAAAATAAGCCCAAGAATATTTGGGAAAAGAAGAAAAGGTTCTATTTTTGTTTTATGTTTTGCTACTTTTTGCAAGAGAGGAGACTTGCCCAGTTAGGCACTATGCTGTGTTACAAACAATCACTAAACACAGTCTGGTCTGGCTCAGGGCACAGAGGATTGACCAATCCAGCAGGATAAAGGCTGTTGACAAGTGTTACCAACCTCAGTGGTCCCTAACTTCTGATCAGAGTTTCTCCTGCAGGAAACCATCAGAGGAAGTAGTCAGAAATATGGGCACAGAATTAAGTAGGAAGATGTTCAGTAGATTTTAAGTACTTAAAAAAAATTAAAATCCTACAAATTCTAAAAATATCTATCCATCTAAATTCTAAAAATATGGATAAAATAATTATAAAATGATTAAATTATAATACAGTCATAAGATGAAATAGACAATTATCAGTATGAGATTTCTGAAGCATAATAGAGGAGAACACAGAGTATTTTAATATATAGAATCTAATGTATAATATATATGTATTATGCTGCTGCTGCTAAGTCACTTCAGTCGTGTCCGACTCTCTGCTGCCCCATAGATGGCAGCCCACCAGGCTCCCCCGTCCCTGGGTTTTTCCAGGCAAGAACACTGGAGTGGGTTGCCATTTCCTTCTCCAATGCATGAAAGTGAAAAGTGAAAGTGAAGTCGCTCAGTCGTGTCTGACTCCCAGCGACCCCATGGACTGCAGCCCACCAGGCTCCTCCATCCATGGGATTTTCCAGGCAAGAGTACTGGAGTGGGGTGCCAATGCCTTCTCCAATGTATTATATATACTGTTTAATAAAGGAGCACTGCAAGTCAGAAAACTCCAGCTAATATTTGCATGGTCACAGTTGAGGGCCTAATCCAAACATAAAGTAATAGGAGACATAACAGAAAAAATTAAAAGATTTGAGCAATTTTTTAAAAGTATGTTTGGTATCATAAGCCAATTAAAATACAAAGAACAAACTGGAGACAACATTGAAACAAAATGAGAGACTATATAAAAAACATAATAAAGAAGAAGCAAAAACAGATGGTCACATAAAAGAAATACAATGGCTAATAAATATATGAAAACTTGTCTAAGCTCACCAGTCTGATAAGAAATGCAAATTAAAACAAGGGAAATCCATTTTTGCATATTAAATTAGATTACTTTTTTAAATTAAATTTTTATGAGATGTTGAAATGGCATTTCACCAGTTTGAGTGGAAATTGGTATAAACTTTCTGGAGAACAATTTGGCATGCTAATATTTATATGTATTGTTTTGGTAGTCTATCCTTAGAAATCATAATAAACCAACCTTGGAAAGATAATTACTTAAAGGCTTTCAAAATAACATTCCAGCAACTTTCTTAATAGTAAATATTTAGAAGCAAGAACAATGTAAAATAATAGTAGAGTGATTAAATTACTATATAGCCACCAATTAAAATACAACTCAAGTAATACAAATTTGAAATTATGTTTAGAAAGATTACAGAATGGTACAGGAAAATGTTCAAGTATGTTTTAATAAGATACAAAATTTCATAAACAGCATGATTTCAATTGTCAAGCAAACTTAAGTATATTGAAAATTATACTACGTTACAGGGAATAGTCTATGAAAAAGTACTTGATTTTTTTTTTAAGTGATGTCTTCTGGGCAGTGAAATTAGAAGTAATTATTTTCTTTTTATTTTTCTGCATTTTCTTGAATGTCTACAATAAGCTTGTGCTGATGCTACAATCAGAAAAAAAGTAGTATATTGTGTTTGTATCTTTTAAAAATTGTTTTTGCATTTCCGGTATTGCCTTCCCATCTATTCCTGCAAGCCTGAGGCACTTCTGCTCCAGGATTCTTCTTGGTGAGAAGCTCTCTGGAAATTTTGCATTTCTTCTCAATGTCTTCCCTGCTTTATCAAGCTGTGGATTGAACTGGGTTCCCCACCCCCAACTCATCCTCATTCACATGTTGAAGCTCTAACCTCTAAAGTAAAAGTAAAAGTGTTAGTTGCTCGGTTGTGTCCGACTCTTTGTGACCCCATGGACTATAACCCGTCAGGCTCCTCTGTCCATGGGATTTTCCAGGCAAGAATATTGGAGTGGGTGCCATTCCCTTCTCCAGGGTATCTTCCTGACTCAGGGATCGAACCCGGGTCTCCTGCATTGCAGGCAGATCCTAAGGCAATGCTAGGCATTGCTATCTGGAGAGGAGACCTTTGGGAGGTAATTAGGGTTAGATGAAGTCAGGAGGGTAGAGTCCTCATCATGGCATTAGTGTCCTTATAAAAGGCAACAGCACAAGCGGACACAGCAAGAAGGTAGAAGGCTACAAGCCAGAAAGAGGGCTCTCTCCAGAAGCCATGCTGGCACTCTGATCTCCTCCCAGCCCCCAGAAGTAGGAGAGAATACACGTCTACTGTTGAAGCCACCCAGGCCTACTGCAGTTTGCTGTGGTAGCCTCGGGTTAATACACACTCTTAACCCAACCAGAAACAGAGCAAGCTTACATTTCCTCAGTGAGGAAAAGGGTGATTCCTCCTGCCTGTAACATTGCCTCCAACCTGCATACTAAACAACCTCCAACCCTTCAGTTGGGGCTTCCCTGGTGGCTCAGAGGATAAAGCGTCTGCCTGCAATGCAGGAGACCCAGGTTCGATCCCTGGGTTGGGAAGATCCCCTGGAGAAGGAAATGGCAACCCACTCCAGTATTCTTGCCTGGAGAATCCCATGGACAGAGGAGTCTGGTGGGCTACTGTCCATGGGGTCGCAAAGAGTTGGACACGAATGAGTGACTTCACTTTCACTTTCAACCCTTCAGTTGGATGCTTTCTCCTTGGGCTGCTCAGCTCAATATCCTTTTCTTTCTTCTCTCTCTAGATCTTTCCTTGACCCTCCAATTCTCAGATTCCCTAGTCAGGCCACTAAACACAGCTCATCTATCTATCAGTGGTTCTACTGTCCCCACTTCTTCATAAAGGGAGAAGAAGCTCTAAAGGAACAATTTGAGTTTCAGGAAGATTTACTCCACGTGGGTCTCTCCTGGCCTCTCCTCAAAGGACAGTAATCTCACCCATTGTGAGAACAATCACATTTCATACCCCCTGAAATCTTATCAGTGAGATCCCCTGTCTCTGAGCTGAAGAACTATTTCTTGTGTTTTCCATATAGTCATGGGGGTGGAAGAAGCATTTGGAAGCCATGTGTCTCTAATTCCAGAGAAACCATACAAGAAGCTGGGAAAAAAGAGAAATTATGTTTCCCGTTTGTATCTTGGAATTTTTCTTAGACTGGATTAGGTAAGTGGATGCATTGCCTAATTCACACAAATCTTTTCAGAGTTCCCAAGGCAGGGTCAAATATGACACCTTCTCTTCACAGTAAAGAGTTCATAAGTCTATAAAGTCTATAACTACCTACATCTCCTTGTTTACCCTCCTTCACAGAACCCACCTGTGCTTAGGATAGTTATTACGAGTCCAACAGGTCTTGATTTCACCCGAAGAGGTGAGCTTTCTGTCTCGCTCAGTGCACTGGCTGACAACCATGAATAGCTTTGAAGTGCTGTATTTCCTCTCAGCACTAGGATAGCTCTTCCAAGACCAAGATGCAACCAGACATACAGCATATGGGTGGCCCCATCAGCAAAGTAGAAACCGATTTCTCCTTGCGAGCTAAGCTTTCACATCTCCCCTTCTGACCTTGCATGTATTATTCTGAATGTAATGCATTTTTAAATTGCTGCACCATTTAAAAAATGTAAGGGAAAGTTGAATTAAATATTATTTGTGGCGTACCCTGGTTTGCAAAGGGCCTCTAAATCTGATTCTATCAGGTCGATGCCTAAATCCCATTAGTCGAGATTGCAAATGACTGTGTTTGCAAAATTGTAGAGGCAGCTTCAAAAATTCTGCCCATAATGGTAACTTTGTTTGAAAAGACCTTGATTTTCCAGGAAGCAATCTCAGGCCATTCTGCCTACCCCTTACCTCTCCTTCTGTCATGGGTAATGTATTAACAGACAAAGGATGACTCGCCATGCAGTTCCTCAGGAACCATAGTTTAGGAGCTTATCCTTGAAGCAAAACAGAACACATTCCAGAGCAGGTGAGATCTCAGTTTAAATTGAAGTGAAGATGTAAGAGGGTTCACTAGCCACATTATCTCAAGGTAATCATGTCCCATTTTCACCTCCTGCTTCTCTGCTCTGTGTCTTCCACGCTCATAGCCACTACTAGGCTGAGCTAGGTAAGTCTAGGACTGAGATAAATGGGATTTTTGTAAGTGAGATTAACACTTCTCTTAACGAGAATGGGCACACTGGGCTCACCCTCACACATACATACACAGGCATCAAAGAGTATCCTCAGAAAGCAAAATCATGCCGTCAGAATGTAAAACAGAAAACAATAGAATAGAATGAAACAAGTTCAGACAATTTCACTATAAAGCCTAGCAGCTAAAAACAACAAATGTTTACTGTTTCACAGTTCTATGTGTCAGGAATCTGGGCAGGATTCTCCGCTGGGTGCCTCTGTCTCAAGGTCTCTCACAGGCTTGATGTGCTGGCCAGAGCTGCAGTCTCCCCTGAAGGCCTGACTGGAGAAGGACCCGCCTCCCAGCTCACTCACAAGACTGTTGGCAGGATTCAGCCTTTTCTCGCTAGAACCAAACTGTTGGACTGAGGCCCTCACTTCCTCACTGACTACTGGCTGCAGCCTCTCTCAGTTCCTTATCATACGGGCCTCTCCATAGGGCAGCTCACAGAGCAATCACAAGAAGGTCCCTAAGACCAAAACGTCTGCAGGTGAATCTCTGAAGTGTCATCTTTCCACCTGTGCTGCACTCTAGTCACCAGAAGCAAGTCACTAAAAGGAACTCAAACTCAGTGACAAGGTTCCCAGAAGACAGAGGGCATTGGGGACCATCTGGAAGCTGCCCGCTCCAAGAATGAAGTCAATATTAATTATAAGTAGACTCATACTTGCATATGTTTTAGTGAGAACATACAGCAGCACACAAGTGACATTTTTAAAGAAAGGTGTTAAAGATTCTCAAAATGTGTATATTTTGATGTAATTATTCTTCTTTTAGTAGTGATTAAACCAAAGTTATTGGACTCTAACACTCATCAGCCCCCCCCTCCTACATTTTCTAAGGGCTGCGCAGCAAAGATTGATTTGCTGGAGGGAAGGGTAAGAGTGACAGATGGTGAGATGAGCTTTTCTATATAAGAAAAGCTGATGATACCTGGGGAGGAAGGTGTGTGGGGTACAAGGTATTCTCTGGAAGGGGCCATGCTGTGGACAATGAACCTCTGTGACTGAGAATAGTTTTAGAGCCCATGGAAAGAGAAGGAAAAGAAGACACAGTAACTACCATGATGATCAGGATCTTGGACTGTTAGATATGGACAAAGAAAGTGTTAGAAAGACTCACTGTGTGCTGTGTGATGTGACGCTTCTTTGCAACTCTTTTAAGAAAACATTCAATAAAAAACTTTATTTCCCTAAAATGCTTCAGTGTTGAATTTTGGTCATTCCATTTGAATGTGACACTCTGTTGAGACTGAGACAAAACACAGGTTTTTATTTGGGCTACCAAGGACACTTGTCCAAGGAAAAAATCCTAGATATTAAGGAAACATGCATAAAATATTAAACTATTACTTATGCCAATGAAAAATATGAAAATTTCCAATGTTCAATAAAAACAGAGTTATAAAGTATGTCTCTTTACATAATGAAGTGTTGCATAGACAATTAAAATGATTGTAAAGATTTTATAATATCATAAAATTGTTATAATAGAACATTAAAAGGGGAGAAGGCGGTTTATACAAATTCATGTGCAAAATGTTTGAGCTGTGTATGAAGGAACATATGCATACAAAGAGACTGGAAAAAATGAGAACAATGGAAGACTGGAAAGGAAATATTGTGATGCAAGGAGTTTGTAGTCCATACCCTTCCTTTCTTCTTTAAAAGATATATTCCTAGGACATTCTAGCTCTACACACCAGACGAGACATGTTTTGCTTTAACAGGTCTCCTACCCTCCCTAATGACCTTTCTGAAAGAAGAAAATGGAAGCTGCTGGCACAACCATCATTAGCAATCTACAAAGAGTAAGCCAAATTAAATCAAAGGACAGTAGAGACGTGAAGCCCATCCTGACTGTCCCTGCAGGCCAGCCACTCTCAGCCTGCAGCCAGGCGTTGCTGCAGCTTCAAAGAGCCACCCATTAGGAACCCTCTTCTCCTTGAGCGCCCTGAAGTGGGCTAATCTAGAGCTTGTTCCACCACTGTTGACTTCTTATACGGCTTTCTTTTTTCTTCTCCTCTAAAGAGCAGTCCATTTTAGACCCCGAAGACCCCAGAAAAGGGGTAAGAATTTAAGTTCCTGGCAGCTTTGGGTGTATTAATTTATCAGAAAATTTTCCTGCAGTGACATCAAGAAAAAACAAAGAGACCTTGGTCTTTCAGGAGAGAGAACAATTAAGGGGAAGTCAGTAAGAAAGAGACATAGGAGACATTCTTTCTCTTGGTCGTGACACTACACAAACAAATGCTATCAGGGATCAGAGGCACTTAGAGGCCAGCCCAGTTACACAGAGAACTCAGCAAGGCCTAAGATGCCTGTCCCCTCATTGAGAAAGAAGCCAGAGGACGGTCATCACCTAGGGAGACTGAGGAGCACCGAGGTAAAGCTGTGAACCATAACAAGTATTCAAATTGGATGTGCAATGAAAACAATCTTCCCACTGCAGAATGTGCCTGCCTGTTAAATATCTCCCAGTGGAAGAGTGGAGGTACTATTCATTTGCAGCTCAGTAGGCGATTAAACCAAAAACCACTTTTCCTGGTGATACCCCTGCCCAAGCAGAGACTAGAGAAAGATTACAGTAGGATATTTAGCTACTCCTGTGTTCTCCCTGCAAACTAAAATTGCTAAAGCAACTGGGGTGATGAACAGGGGCATAAGACAGGGCTAGTAATCTGTCTGTTAACCACATTTCAAGTGAGTGAAAGGGTCATACATAAAAGAGTTTGCATGTCAGTCTGATGCTCAGGGCATGATGGTAGAGTCACTCCATAGTGCAAGATTCCTAGGTGACCTCTCTTGATAGCATTAGAACATCTGGAATTCATAAAGAAAATTTTACCTCTAATGAATCTTATCACTAATGCTAATATTATGGTCCATGGGAAAATTATGGCCCATGCCCTGTCTAACTCATAGGCACTGTAGGGCACAAAGGAGGAAACGAAGAATCATGATACCCCTTACATTTCTTGATGCATTTTCACAGCCATCACACTGATCATCATCGTAGATGGTTGATTCTTCGGCACCCTTGGCAGAAATCATTTCTATATCACAGTGTTCTTCCCCACAGGTCCCCTCTAGGCTGCTACTTTCCACCAACTGAAGGCAGTATGGGAGAAGAAACCTAGCATTCATGAAGGATCTATCCCTAGAAATTTGAAAATCTCCAAATTATAGACAACAATATCTGGGCAATATTCTGTCTGGGTTGCATGCTTACTCTGTTTGTCTACTTACTGCAAGATAAGTCTTTCACTTCAATTTCTTGTTTTTGGCATGACTGCCCTTCCCTCCATGTGTCCCTATCAGCCCCAATACCACTTCACTCTGCATCATCCCTCAAAAAAGAAGCAGTTTTAAGGCTTTTGGCTGTTGATTTGTCTTGTTTTTATGACGTCAGGAAAATCAAGACTCAAGAAATAGTGAGGACAATAAAGTTAGGTTGAGATGTGGCTTCTTGGACCCATCCAATTGTTATTAGATGTACACAGGAAAAGTCTCATCAGGCATAGGATTTTCTGGATCCCAGAAAAAATGACAAATCAATTACATGTTATGGTCTTCAGAACCTGATGCTGGGAAAGATAGAAGGCAGGAGGAGAAGGGGACGATAGAGGACGAGATGGTTGGATGGCATCACCGACTCAATGGACGTGAGTTTGAACAAGCTCTGGGAAATGGGTGAAGGACAGGAGGGAAGCCTAGTGGGCTGCAGTCCATGGGGTCGCAAAGGATTAGACAAGACTGAGCAACTGAATAAATTCAGAACTACTAATAAATATAGTACTTAAAGATATAACTTACCAATTATAAATCTGAAACAGAGAAATATTGCCAAGAGTCCAATTCTGAAAGGATGATATCTTGTCCTTTCAATAATTATATGAAGTTGGTGGGAGGAATATTGTTCCCATTTATATGGAGGCAGAGACCAGAGCCCCGAGAGGCTCTGTCTTAACCAAAGCTGTGTTCTATACCTTGACAAATGCACACTTCGTCTTTCCTCAAGGAGGTATCAAGTCGATATTTCCACTCCTAACCCATACAGGCCAAGTCTTTTCAGGATAAGGGCTTTCCACAATCATGATTCTATCCATGGGGGAAAAAAAGGTCTATGTAAAAATGAGCTCTTTCTCTACAACTCCAGTGACACCTAAAAGAATAATCGCGGCAATTATATATCAGAAACAGAGAAGTGATAATTACAAAAATGGAATTTTCAGCTACTACTTGGCTATCCAGCACAGGCACTAACTTTTATATTTCCCCATGGGGGCATATATGAAAGAAGCGCAGGGTAGAAAAGAAATGAAACATAATTATCTGGACCTGGGGATTTACTCTTTTTGCTCTATAAAGGAAGGGGGAAGGCAGACAGAAGCTGGAACATTCCTTTCTTGCTCTCTGCAAATAGGAAACTGCTACCCTTCATCCACTTAATTTCCTTCAGGAATGATGACAAGGCTTATCCAGTCTACTTACTTCCCTTCTTCATCAACTTGACTTCCTAGTCAGCTAACTGCCTTACCATCTCAAGAATTTATTCCAGAAATAGCAGAGGGCTTTGTTTTTTTATTTTTTATTTATTTTATTTTTTTTAAGGGACTTTTGAGTGATGGTTGGGCTTCCCTGGTGGCTCAGCTTGTAAAGAATCCACCTGCAATGTGGGAGACATAGGTTCTATCCCTGGGTTGGGAAGAACCCTGGAAGAAGGAAGCAGCTACCCACTATAGTATTCTGGACTGGAGAATTCCATGCACTATTCTACGGGGTTGCAAAGAGTCAGATATGACTGAGCAACTTTCACTTTCACTTTTCACTTTCTTTTTGAGTGATGGTACACTGAGACACTGGTCCATCTTAGCTGAGCAAAAGGCAGTAATTATATAACTAGCACATCAGAAAAACAAATAGTTCCTTTTTCTGTCTTAGTCTATTGAAAAAAATCTTAATGTAATTCTAAATACAGACCAAATAATAATTGAAATAGTAGTTATAGAACAAATAATAATTGGTCTGCAGAGGGAAAAATGACTGGGAATAGTCCAGGCATTGAGGTAAAAGCAGTACTATCAGTTCCCTTTCTACTCCGAGGACTTTGTACATAATAAGACATAGTTGATTTTCCCAGTGCGCTTCAGCAATCATCATTTTAATTCTGAACACGGTTCTGTAGGTGCAGAGGGGATAGGGTGAAATGTTGCTTCCAAAGATGCTGGCATGGTTGTATATATATATGTTCAAAGAAGCATATATGTACCTCCCCCCACTGCCCCCCCACACCACCCCCACCTTGTGGGAGGCATGAAGGGTCATCTCATGACTCTTTAAGAGAGCTGAACTGAGGTATTCAATATGAGACATGGAATAGGTACTACTTTTAAGCTCTGTTAATTTTGTTTCTGTTTCTAATTAAGCACATATTAAGCATATTACACACTTTGGTATATGCTTCCTACATACATTCCTAGATATATTTGGCCTCTGCTTCTGCAGTAATGAAAGCATGATACATGTTAGAAGCATTTCATATAGCTAGGAAGCGTAAAAAGTAAACATTATACCAAACCAAGTTTACTCTGCTACAACCAAATTAACAATAGAATTTGTGTATACAAATATCAGTTAATAACACTTTCTGAATAGAAGAAAGGGCTAATTTTCCAGCTGAAATGTATTCACTCCTTGAAAAACTTGTCAAAGTGTGCTCCACAGAAGTTGTTCTAAAAGATGATCAGGTATGACATGAGAAGGGATTCTAAAGTAAAGTGAGTTTGGGAATCAGTGACTTCATGTTTGGCAGCTTCCTTTACTCTGCATTTCTCAGAGGCTCTATTATCCTAATGTGAATCCTGAGCCTCCACAAGGGCAGAGTTGGATAACTGTTACCTAAAATTATGTTACCGTAAAAACACCTTTGGAAGGAGAAGCACTGTGTGAAACTAGTGTTCTTCATAGTACGTTTTAGGAAATGCTTGCTTTTTAGAATAGGTTCATACAATATCTACTTTTTACTAAAAGAGGGGGGATTAATAGATAGCTAAGAGCACCCGGTCATGACCTTCTCATGAAGCTCTCTAGCCCAGGGCTTCTCACTTTAATGTGTACATAAAATTACCAGAATTCTGCTTAATATATGCAGAGCTCTGCTTAATAAGTTTCAATGGGCCCTGAGGTTCTCTATTTCTAAAACTTCCCAAGTGATGCTAATGCTACCAGCCCATGAACCAAACTGAGTAGCAAAGGGCTAGGACACACAATGACCTCAAGTGCTGAAGGTGTCCAGGAATTCCCAGAGTGCCATGTCGCCTGATTCCGATCCAAGAAAGCGGTGGGACTGTGGATAGAGCTTACCAGTAAAACCTGTTGGGTGTGATGCGTTCATGCACGAGTTGCCACCGTCTTCCAAAGTCCATGGAGCTGTAGAGCTGCAAAACAAAGAAGTGAGCAGAGCATAAGCGTCAAGGGACACTGTTTAACAGAAACATATGCGCCATCCTTCTGGAGATGAACATTCCAACCCACCAGAATGCCTAACACTCAAGTAGACATCCATCCTATCTAGATAAACATAGTATGAACATGACTGTGCTATGCTTATCATGGGGTCTTCTAGCTCAACATATATCCAATCAACTGAGGCTTTTGAGTTGAGTATAAACTATTTCTGATGCCATCCATGTCCCACTTTTAGAGGTAAAACCTTTAGTAAAATTATATCTTTCTGTTTTCTTCAAATTCCATGAAGTCTTTAGCTATATCTAAAATAACTCAGCAACATTAATTAAAAAAAATATTTACTGAACAACTCTTACATGAAAGGCACTCTGATGGATAGGAAGATAAGAAAGAGGTAGATTCTTTGCTCTTAGGAAAAATAAGACACATGGGTAAAAATGCTCATCAGCTGATACCTGATCCAATATTACATGCAAAATATTGTACTCTCAGCTCTCTTACTTTATCAGTCTTTCCTAAATGAAATAGACCTTTCAATGCCACTCAAGATATCAGGCTCATTCACACTCTCATGTCTTTGTAAGATGGCAGGGATAAGACCACTCTTGTGCCTCAGACCGCACACAGGGCCAGTGCACGTGCGGCTTCTTCCCCAAAGCTTGTTCTGATCTTTAGCCCACTCACTATTCTTCCCTTTCAATTCATTGCACTCATCATTTGCTTCCACTGAGTACTTATCATGGGTAAAATATAGCATGTCTTTCAGATCTGATTGTATTATTTAATTGTATTTATACTCCTTGAATACACACAAAGTGTTCACTAAATATGTATCGCCTAAATCAGTAATTAAAACCGGTAGGTGAAGACAGGTATCAACTCATGGAATGAGAAAAAACAACAGCAACAACAGAAGACCCCCAGGACTTTGGAATTTAAAAAAAAAAAAAAACCCTCTGCAAGGCCAAATGCCTCAGATTGCACATTCTCTTATTTTATGAAACCAGAATCTTATCCTTTATAATACAAAAGGGAAAACTCAACATCCCTGTAAGAGATTCACCAGGAGTGTGGAGTTTATTTTTAATTGAATACCTAAAAGCATAATATCTGAATGTGACTGATAATGGAATAATAATGATGTTTATTATCGCTTATATATTATTATTATTAATGTCTGACAGTGTTGCTCTTTCACATACCTTTTAGCCTTACAAGGACATGGAAGGGAAGACAAGACAATTATTACTAATGGAAAACCCTGCTCTCAAACATTCTCTGATCCACTCAGGCACAGTTAACTGCTTCCTCACAGTGTCACCAGTGCACATACTCTCTGCCTCCAAGAAGCTGTTCACACTAGGTCATTACCGGTTAGCTCTCCCCTCCCTAGAGGGAGAGTCAATAAAGGGGCAGTGATCATGCCTTATTCACCTTTCTGGTTACACAATGCCTGGTATAGAACCAGTTCAGTTTAGTTCAGTCACTCAGTTGTGTCTGACTCTGCGACTCCATGAATCGCAGCACGCCAGGCCTCCCTGTCCATCACCAACTCCTGGAGTTCACTCAGATTCACGCCCATCGAGTCAGTGATGCCATCCAGCCATCTCATCCTCAGTCGTCCCCTTCTCCTCCTGCCCCCAGTCCCTCCCAGCATCAGAGTCTTTTCCAATGAGTCAACTCTTCCCATGAGGTGGCCAAAGTACTAGAGCTTCAGCTTTAGCATCATTCCTTCCAAAGAAATCCCAGGGTTGATCTCCTTCAGAATGGACTGGTTGGATCTCCTTGCAGTCCAAGGGACTCCAAAGAACACACAAACCTGTTTCACAGTTAATGAGACAGTCCTAGACAAATGACATTTTGGTCAAATGAACTATTAATAGGATTTAGGTTTTTGGAGGCCCTAGCTCACATCTCCTTCCATGGAATCACAATATCTAATCTATACTGAGAATTCCATCATGTTTACACTTTTCCACAAACATCTACAAGTGGGGAAACTGAGTAAGGCAGAAGTAGGTGGCCTTCAAGTTTACAGGAATAGGGTCAGGTGAAGGCCATACATGTAATCCCAGGTAGCTGCTGACCCACAGTGCTCTCCAGTGTACCACACCCAGTAACGTTTCCACTTGTAAATTGTGAGCCCATAATCTCACAATGCATACAGAATTAGCTTTTGTATGAACTTCTGGTAATCTCAAAAAAAGTTGTGAGGGGCCTGGAGAAGCCTGGTCCCTTTCAGTTTCATTCAGCAAATATTCATTGAACATTGTCACCATGAACTACATTTTTGAAGTCTTTTTTTAGTCTAGTAATTAACAGATATGTTTGTGTGATGTTTTATATATATATAAAACCTGAAGACACTGAAAGATACTGAAGACACCGAAACTCAGTTCTACAAAGGGACTGTAGCAACAATATGGAAAGCCAGGATATCCAAGTTGGTTGAGCTGATTCCAGGTTTAATACTGTACCACACCAACTCCACCAGCTCTCATGGTTTTTATTCAAACTGGGCTTTCACTCTGTGAAAGTGAAAGTGAAAGTTGCTCAGTCATTTCCAACTCTTTGTGACTCCATGGACTATAGAGTTCTCTAGGCCAGAATACTGGAGTGGGTAGCCACTCTCTTCTCCAGGGGATCTTCCCAACCCAGGAAGTACCAAATACTATATGTGTCCAACTCTGCACATGGAAAAATGGGCAAAACTACTGTCCCATTGTTCCGAGTCTCTTTCTTCATTCACCAATGTAGTGAATAAGATGATGGAATGGACATGAGCTTCGGAAAACTTCAGAAGACGGTGAGGTACACAGAGGTCTGGCATACTGTAGTCCATGGGGTAACAAAGAGTCAGCCACAGAGACACAAAGAGTTCAGTCACAAAGAGTGGCTGAACAACAGCAGCAGCTCTACACCACAAATTAAAGAGCACTCAACCACATTTAATTATTCAGGAAGCTAAAAGGGTAACCACATCTGGCCCTCAAATA
The DNA here is from genome assembly GCA_006410615.1 of Neotragus moschatus. Taxonomy (NCBI): domain Eukaryota; kingdom Metazoa; phylum Chordata; class Mammalia; order Artiodactyla; family Bovidae; genus Neotragus; species Neotragus moschatus. The sequence continues at coordinate 38,432 of SJYA01002970.1, forward strand.
TATATACAGTTTCACCATGTCAAAGAAGAAGCTGAAGCTGAATGGTTCTATAAAGACCTACAAGACCTTTCAGAACCAACACCCAAAAAAGATGTCCTTTTCATTATAGGGGACTAGAATGAAAAAGTAGGAAGTCAAGAGATACCTGAAATAACAGGCAAATTTGGCCTTGGAGTATAAAATGAAGTAGGGCAAAGGCTACAGAGTTATGCCAAGAGAAGGCACTGGTCATAGCAAACATCCTCTTCTGGCAACAAAAGAGACGACTCTACACATGGACTTCACCAGATGGTCAATACTGAAATCAGATTGATTATATTCTTTGCAGCCAAAGATGGAGAATCTCTATACAGTCAGCAAAAACAAGATAGGGAGCTGATTGTGCCTCAGATCGTGAACTCCTTATTGCCAAATTCAGACTTAAATTGAAGAAAGTAAGGAGAACTACTAGACCATTCAGGTCTGACCTAAATCAAATCCCTTATGATTATACAGTGGAAGTGACAAATAGATTCAAGAAATTAGATCTGATAGACATATTGCCTGAAGAACTATGGATGGAGGTTCATGACATTATACAGAAGGCATTGATCAAGACCACCCCCAAGAAAAAGAAATACAAAGAAGGAAAATGATTGTCTGAAAGGCAAAGGAGAAAAAGAAAGATATACCCATTTGAATGAAGATTTCCAAAGAATAGCATGGAAAGATAAGAAAGCCTTCTTCAGTGATCAATGCAAAGAAATAGAGGAAAGCAACAGAATGGGAAAGACTAGAGATCTCTTCAAGAAAATTAAGATACCAATGAAACATTTCATGCAAAGATGGGCACAATAAAAGACAGAAATGGTATGGACCTAACAGAAACAGAAGATATTAAGAAGAGGTGGCAAGAATACACAGAAGAACTATACAAAAATGATCTTCATGACCCAGATAACCATGATGGTGTGATCACTCACCTAGAGCCAGACATCGTGAAATGTGAAGTCAAGTGAGTCTTAGGAACCATCACTAGGAACAAAGCTAGTTGAGGTGATAAAATTTCAATTGAGCTATTTCAAATCCTGGAAGATGATGCTGTGAAAGTGCTGCACTCAATATGCCAGCAAATTAAGAAAACTCAGCAGTGGCCACAGGACTAGAAAAGGTCAGTTTTCATTCCAATCCCTAAGAAAAACAATGTCAAAAAATGTTCAAATTACCTCACAATCGCACTCATTCACATGCTAGCAAAATAATGCTCAAAATTCTCTAAGCCAGGCTTCAACACTATGTGAACTGTGAACTAACAGATGTTCAAGCTGGACTTAGAAAAGGCAGAGGAAACAGAGATCAAATTGCCAACATCCACTAGATCATCAAAAAAGCAAGAGTGTTCAAGAAAATCATCTACTTCTGCTTTATTGACTAAGCCAAAGCGTACTGACTGTGTGGATTACAACAAACTGGAAAATTCTTCAAGGGATGGGAATACTAGACCACTTTACCAGCCTCCCAAGAAATCTGCGTGCAGGTCAAGAAGCAACTGTTAGAACAGGACATGAAACAACAGACTGGTTCCAAATCAGGAAAGGAGTACATCAAGGCTGTATATTGTCACCCTGCTTCTTCAACTTATATGCAGACTACATCATGTGAAATGCTGGGCTGAATGAAGCACAAGCTGGAATCAAGATTGCTGGGTGAAATATCAGTGATCTCAGATACACAGATGGCACCACCTTTATGTCAGAAAATGTAGGACTAAAGAGCCTCTTGATGAAAGTGAAAGAGGAGAGTGGAAAAGTTGGCTTAAAACTCAATATTCAGAAAATAAAGATTATGACATGATTCCATCACTTCATGGCAAAGATGGGGAAACAATGGAAACAGTGACACTTTTTTTTTTAATCTCCAAAATCACTGCAGATAGTGTCTGTAGCCATGAAATTAAAAGATGCTTGGTCCTTGGAAGAAAAACTATGACCAACCTACAGCATATTAAAAGTCAGAGACATTACTTTGCCAACAATGGTCCTTCTAGTCAAAACTATGGTTTTTCCAGTAGTCATGCATGGATATGAGAGATGGACCAAAAAGAAAGCTGAGTGCCAAAGAACCAATGATTTTGAACTGTGGTGTTGGAGAAGACTCTTGAGAGTTCCTTGGACCGCAAGGTGATCAAGCCAGTCCATCCTAAAGGAAATCAGTCTTGAATAGTCTTGGAAGGACTGATGCTGAAGCTGAAACTCCAATACTTTGGATGCCTGATGTGAAGAACTGACTCATTTGAAAAGACCCTGATACTTGGAGAGATTGAAGGCAGGAGAAGAGGACTACAAAGGATGAGATGGTTGGATAGAATCACTGACGTGATGGACATGAGTGTGAGTAGGCTCCGGGAGTTGGTGATGGACAGGGAAGCCCAGGCGCTGCAGTCCATGGAGTTGCCAAGAGATGGACACAATTGAAGGACTGGACTGAACTGAACCATGCCAAAGAGGAAAATGGGCAAAGAGTAACACACTAGAAAAGGAGAGATAGGAAAGATAAATTGGAATAAATATGGAACAGTGAGGCTTCTTGGAGAAATGTACTTTGAGCTAGGCCTTTGGCAATAGGTGATATGGAAAAGCAGTATGTTAGATCAAGATTTTCCTGGGTGAGACACTAAGAACAAAGGTGTCAATATGGTGAAGGTCTTAAGCTGGGTTTTGGGGAGCTTTTAAGAGAAATAAGGGACATGATGACAGTTGCTAGCAAAAAGCAGATAGAAACTGTCTATTTGTCTGTCTCCCTATTCATCCATTCATCTATATCTATCTTTACCTTTGTGGTGGTTGTTCAGTTGCTCAGTTGTATCCAATTCTTTGCTTGCCCATGGACTGCAGCATGCCAGGCTTCCCTGTCCTTCACCATCTCCCAGAGCTTACTCAGACTTGTTGTCTATAGAGTCAGTGATGCCATCCAACCATCTCTCATCTTTGTCCCCTTCTCCTCCTGCCTTCAATCTTTCCCAGCATCAAGGTCTTTTTCAGTGGGTCAGTTCTTCATGTCTTGTGGCCAAAGTACTGGAGTTTCAGCTTCAGCATCAGTCTTTACAATACTTATTTAGGACTGGTTTCTTTTAGGGTTGACTGGTTTGATCTCTTTGCAGTCCAAGGGATTCTCAAGAGTCTTCTCCAACACCACAGTTCAAAAGCATCCATTCTTTGGAATTTCGCTTTTTTATTGTCCAGCTCTCTCATCCGTACATGACTACTGGGAAAACCATAGCTTTAACTATAGTCAAAGCCCCTTTGTTGGCAAAGTAATGTCTTTGCTTTTTAATATGCTGTCTAAGTTTGTTACAGAGAAGGCAATGGCAGCAGACTCCAGTACTCTTGCCTGGAAAATCCCATGGATGAAGGAGCCCGGTGGGCTGCAGTCCATGGGGTCACTAAGAGTCAGACATGACTGAGCGACTTCACTTTAATTTTCACTTTCATGCATTGGAGAAGGAAATGGCAACCCACTCCAGTGTTCTTGCCTGGAGAATCCCAGGGATGGGAGAGCCTGGTGGGCTGCCATCTATGGGGTTGCATAGAGTCGGACACAACTGAAGCAACCTAGCAGCAGCAGCAGCTAGGTTTGTTATAGCTTTTCTTCCGAGGAGAAAGTGGGTTTTAATTTCATGGCTGCAGTCACTATCTGCAATGATTTTGTAGCCCCAAAATATAAAGTCTCTCACTGTTTCCATTGTTTCCCCATCTATTTGTCATGAAGTGATGGGACTGGATGTCATGATCTTAGTTTTTGAATGTTGAGCTTTAAGCCAACTTTTCATTCTCCTCTCTCACTTTCATGAAGAGACTCTTCAGTTCCTCTTTGCTTTCTGCCATAAAGGTGGTATCATCTGCCTATCTGAGGTTATTGATATTTCTCCCAGCAATCTTGCTTCCAGCTTGTGATTCATCCAGTCTTGTATTTCACATGATGCACTTTGTATATAAGTTAAATAAGCAGGGTGACAACATACAGCCTTCTTTTCCCAATTTGGAACCAGTCCATTATTCCATGTGTGGTTCCAACTACTGCTTCTTGACCTGCATACAGGTTTCTCAGGAGACAGGTAAGGTAGTCTGGTATTACCATCTCTTTAAGAATTTTCCAGTTTGTTGTGATCCACACAGGCAAAGGCTTTATTTTAGTCAATGAAGAAGAAGTAGATGTTTTTCTAGCATTCCCTTGCTTTTTCTATGATCCAACAGATATTGGCCATTTGATCTCTTGTTCCTCTGTCTTGTCTAAATCCAGCTTGAACATCTGGGAGTTCTTGGTTGATGCACTGTTGATGCCTAGCTTGGAGAATTTTGAGCATTATTTTGCAAGCGTGTGAAATGAGTACAATCGTGTGGAGTTTGAACATTGTTTGGCATTGCATTTCTTTGGGAATGAAAACTGACTTTTTCTAAAGTCTTGTGACCACTGCTAAATTTTCCTAATTTGCTAGCATACTGAGTGCAGCACTTGCACAGCATCATCTTTTAGGATTTGAAATAGCTTCACTGGAATTCCATCACCTCCACTAGCTTTGCTCATAGTGATGTTTCCTAAGGCCCACTTGACTTCACATTCCAAGATGTCTGGCTCTAGGTGAGCAATCACACCATCATGGTTATCTGGGTCATGAAGATCATTTTTGTATAGTTCTTCTGTGTATTCTTGCCACCTCTTCTTAATATCTTCTGCTTCTGTTAGGTCCACACTTTTCTATCTTTTATTGTGCCCATCTTTGCATGAAATGTTCCCATGGTATCTCTAATTTTCTTGAAGAGATCTCTAGTCTTTCCCATTCTATTGTTTTCCTCCTCTTCTTTGCATTGTTCACTTAGGAAGGCTTTCCTTTTTTATTCTTCGGAACTCTGCATTCAAACGGGCATATTTTTCCTTTTCTCCTATGACTCTTGCCTTTCTTCTTTTCTCAGCTATTTGTAAGGCCTCCTCTGGCAACCATTGTGCCTTTTTGTGTCTCTTTTTCTTGGGTATTGTTTTGATCACAGCCCATTGTACCATGTTACAAATCTCCATCCATAATTCTTCAGCCACTCATGTATCATATCTAATCAGATCTAATCTGTACATTGGAGAGGTATTTGGGTGGAAGGAGAGGCTTTGGGAGGACCTCACCATCCCATTGGGAAGAATACACCTACATAATTTATTGCAAGGACTGAGTATTCCATGCAGAATTTTAAGAAATGGGATCACTCTCTTTCTCATGGCATTGCTCAAACTTAAGACAGGTGTTTATCAATTAAAAATAGAAGAGACTTCAGCTGGTGCCTTCTAGCCAAAGATATCAATCAGACTCTCTGTCAAAACAGATTCCAAACAGAGAAAATAGAACCCCAAATTCCTTCAAATAAAACCCAGCATTATTGTATCTTCCTCTGCTGCAAAATCTAGTGACAGGTCAGGGAAAAACCTTGAAGGTCACACTGATGCCACTGGAGTCTTAATCCCCCAGGAAATCATCAGCCCTTCCATCACCAGGGACCCTGCACGTGGCAGAATGCAACCCCCCACAGCTCCTGCTCAGGCACACCCGTGGGAGAAGCATGACTCCTCTTATCCCATGCTCTTCCCAACAGAAAGAGCAAGAGCTCAGCTGCCTGTCTTCTCATCTAAGCCTGTTCCACTTACTGCCTCCCGTCTCTGGTTTTGCTTTTTCAGCTCTTCATTGTGATTGATGGGAAAAAAACTAAATTGAATTCTCTGTCTCAAGGCTGATTTGAATGAACAGAAACAGTAGGCTCCTATTCATGAAGTGCCTTGGGTTATCTACCTTGTCTTGCAATCTACAGTAAATTGCTGAGTCGGAAACGAATTTTATTCGCCCACATGCTGGATCTTTGCAGCCTCTCCAATTCATTCATTCACCCATTCATTCACTAACAGTGTTTCAAACAATTACTATGCTTTAAGCACTGAACTAAATTCTGGGATTGCAAAGGTTAAAAATATCATGGACAGTGGAAGACAGAAATTCAGACAATGACACTGTTATGAATTATAGGTCATAATATTAATACTCATTATCTCTGCAATGGTAAGATTGTGAGCAATTGATATTGTCTTCTTTTGGTTACTGGGATTTTAAAAAATTATTTCAAACATCTATTACTTTAGTAATTTAAAGAATAAAAGCCCTAATGCTGAGAGACAAAGTACATAGGCAATCATTCAATAGATGATGCTAAAAGATTTTTTAGAAATATAAAAATGCTCATAATATATTATTTAAAATGTTATAAAACATGCATATATTGATGCTAATTATATTTAAAATATTGCAAACCTTGAAATATATTTGAAGAGAATTTGCTGAAATATTAGCAGTGGTTATCTGAATTGTGGAATGATGAGTAACTGACATACATTTTAAAGTTTCCCATCATTTTTAAATTTCTTTAAAATAGATATATATTATATTTCAATAGTAATATAAACTTATGCTTTCTTCTATTTCTATTTTTCTAATAATTTTCTATCTATAATGTATATATTTGTCTATTTTTGAAAAGGCCAAGGATTAAAATTGCAATCTTTCCACTAGGGAACTGGAATTAGACAGAGCAATATGCGATTTTCCATAACGTGGTATTTCACAGATAGTGGTGAATCCTTCCTAGGACAGGCAACGTATTACTGTTTATATAGTCCTGCATGGCTTCAACCCAAAGTGTTTCATGCAACATTAAAATAAAGTGTATTTTCCAAACAGCAAATATATTTAAAACATTCTTGTTTATACACAGTTACATATGAGACTGTGTTCTCCATATCTTGCCTTATGACGTCCCCTTCCTGCAACGATGTCATTCCTGACTTTTACCTAAGAACAATCCAGACCCCCTTCTCTCCCTTCGTTCACTATATGACATGGTCTCATCTCTCGTAACAAGCACATATTCAGTAGCAACACACACAGCACCTAAATGAATCATCAGCACAGCTGGAAAACATGAGAGAGCACGCTCTTTTCCTTATTGATTCAGTTATTCGTTTCCTAATTACATCAGCCTGCCAGGGAAAAGCATCTGATAGCTGAAGAACTAAAAAGGCAGTTTAAGCAATGTTAAGGAATGTTCCTTAAGAAGAACAACATGTTGTATACAGAAAGCTTAAGTTCGAAGAATAATATGACTGTGTTAGGAGGTTGTGGGTTGAATTATTCCCCCTCCTCCTCCTCCCCCAAAATGGTCTTTCAAAGTTCTCACCCTCAGTATCTCAAAATGTGACCTTATCTGGAAATAAGGTCTTTGCAGATGTAATCAGGTTAAAATGAGGTCAGGCTGGATGGGCCTTAATCCAGTATTCTCCTAAGGAGAAATCTGGACACACACACAAACACAGAGGGAAGACAAGAAGATGCCCAGAGAGAAGACCACATAAAGACAGAGAGTTTTAGTGATGTATCTACAAGCTAAGGGATGCCAAAAACTTCCGGCAAATTACCAAAAGATAGAGAGAATCAAGACTCCTCTATAGGTTTTAGAGGGCCCATGATCCTGCTACCAACTTTATTTTGGACTTCTAGTCTCCAGAATGGCAGTACAGTGGACCTCTATTGCCCCAGCACATCCACTTTATTTATAATATTTATTTATAATAAGCACTTTATTATAGAAGCCTCTTACACCTGTTACTAGGGGTAATAATGACAGGTTATGTTACACTTCTCTGTTGTTTTCTTGTCTCCACTACTAGGTATTTAGTTGTAAGGCCAGACGTTTTGTTTAGGTCCAGATGGTTTAATTTGTGGTTAAAAGCCAAAATCTCATTCCCCTATATTTTTCTGTCCTGTGTATCTTTACCACACCCTTAAGGGTATTTTCTAAGAATATATTTGAATTCATAATAACCATATGGCAGTAACCAGACATAATCAGAAGAAGCAACAAAACACACATTTTATAGCAGCCTTTGGTATTCCAGCCAGATTCCCTAGAGCCAGCAGATCTTCCATGTACAGGGGAGGATGCTTTGGAATACATTTACACAAAAGCTCTAGTCTATAGGCAAACTCAAACTTACTGTGTAACTGTTCTGACTTTTTTCTTCAAAACTCTTATAGTTTATATAGCATTCTGCTGAATTGTGGTCATGACAGCCTGATCTTTCTAATAAAATGAGAACTGGTTTCTGCTCAAAATAAGTTCTCTGAATCTATTTCCTTGGTAATCACGGAGTGAGTGGGAGGGCGTAACTGGGCTACAAAGGGCTACAGGAAAACCCCCCTAGGTTGTGGCAATAATTGCAGTAGACAGGAGAAAAACCAGGATCTCATAACAAGAGACTGAATTTTCCAACATGTGCCCTGGTTCCTTCTTCAGAGGGGATAATTACACCTAATGTCCCTTTAAGCTCTGGGGACAGAGACAAGAACTTTTGTCCTCAGCAACCATTTTCCTTTGCCCTTGGGAGGTACAGGACATCTACACCATAGAGTTATTTATTAAAAGAGAGAAAAAGAGTGTCACCTAGTTATGCCATTCTATTGGAGATAGCAACATATTTCTTTTGAATACTTCTAGCCACAAAGCTTTTCTCTCTCTCAAATGGTTTTACATCATCCATTTCTTCAGTTAACAAATATTGATCAAATACCTATTAAGAGCCAGCCCTGATCCATGGGTTTAAGATACATCAGTGAACCAAAAAGACAAAAAGTCTCTGCTATCAGGAGTCTTACATTCTAGTGGAGATCAAGAACTCAGATGTTCTCAAGTATGTTGTGTGAATATGTGAGGGGAGGTATAAGAAAAACAGGACCATTACTTGTATTCTTTAGATGCAGGCTCATTTTGCTGGCACTTAAGGTACTAAGGAAATTTCCTTGCTTATCCAAGATTTTTCACATTTTTATTGAAACCCTTGACGCTCTTAAGGCTATCTTTTCTGTTCAGTTTAGTCACTCAGTCATGTCCAACTCTTTGCAACCCCATGGACTGCAGCACGCCAGGCTTCCCTGTCCATCACTAACTCTCAGAGCTTTCTCAAACTCATTTCCATCGAGCTGGTGATGCCATCCAACCATTTCATCCTCTGTCATCCCCTTCTCCTCTTTCCTTCAGTCTTTCCCAGCTCATTGGTATTTTCCAAATAGTCAGTTTTTCTCATCAGGTGACCAAAGTATTGGAGTTTCAGCTTCAGCATCAGTCCTTCCAATGAGTATTCAGGACTGATTTCCTTTAGGTTTGATTAGTTTGATCTCATTAGAGTCCAAGGAATTCTGAAGAGTCTTCTCGAAAACCACAGTTCAAAAGCATCAATTCTTTGGCGCTCAGCTTTTTTATAGTCCAACTCTCACATCCATACATGACTACTGGAGAAACCATGTCTTTGACTAGATGGACCTTTGTCAGCAAAGTAACATCTCTGCTTTTTAATATGCTGTCTAGGTTGTTTATAGCTTTTCTTCCAAGAAGCAAGCGTCTTTTAATTGCATGGCTGCAGTCACTATCTGCAGTGATTTTGGAGCCCCCCAAAATAAAGTCTGTCACTGTTATCATTGTTTCTCCATATCTTTGCCTTAAAGTAATGGATCGAATGCCAAAATCTTAGTTTTCTGAATACTGAGTTTAAAGCCAACTTTTCCACTCTCCTCTTTCACTTTCATCAAGAGGCTCTTTAGTTCTTCTTCACTTTCTGCCATAACAGTGGTATCATCTTCGTATCTGAGGTTATTGGTATTTCTCCCGGCAATCTTGATTCCAGCTTGAGCTTCATCCTGCCAGACACTTTGACTGATGTCCTCTGCATAGAATCTGAATAAGCAGCGTGGCAATATACAGCCTTGATGTACTCCTTTCCCACTTTGGAACCAGTCTATTGTTCCATGCCCAGTTCTAAGTGTTGCTCCTTAACCTATATACAGATTTCTCAGGAGGCAGGTAAGGTAGGCCAATATTCCCATCTCTATAAGAATTTTCTACATTTTGTTGTGATCCACACAGTCAAAGGCTTTGGCTTAGTCAATAAAGCAGATGTTTTTCTGGAACTTTCTTGCTTTTTCAATGATCCAGCAGATGCTGGCAATTTGATTTCTGGTTCCTCTGCCTTTTCTAAATCCAGCTTGAATATCTGGAAGTTCACGGTTCATGCACTGTTGAAGTCTGGCTTGGAGAATTTTGAGCATTATCACTTTTCTCTTAACTCTAAGGAAAACACCGTATGTGATATTCGGCAGGTGACGTTTCCCCACAATCCTGGGGAGAAGCAGGTAGTCCTGAGAGCTCACGCTCCATCTGAAAATGGGCTCAGTTATTCCCTAGGTGAACAGGAGTGCTGAGCCAATGTGTTCAGGTTTTACGACATTTAAGAGAACCTGAAAAATCTGATATTTTTAATGGGAAATTTCCATATTTTTTTCAATTTTGGCAAAAATTTAAAGTGTACCACAGGACAAATAAGTTATGTTTTAGACCAAGTGATCAGGTGCTGCCTGAGGACTGCCAATTTGTGAACTGAATCTTAGTGTAGACTTACAACTGCCTGCAGGAGTGAAAGTCACTCAGTCGTATTTGACTCTTTGCAACCTCATGGACTATAGTCCATGGGATCCTCCAGGCCAGAATACTGGAGTAGGTAACTTTTCCCTTCTCCAGGGGATGTTTACAACCCAGGGATTAAATCAAGGTCTCCCGCATTGCAGGCGAATTCTTTACCAGCTGAGCCTCAAGGGAAGCCCAAGAATACTGGAATGGCCTGCAGGAGAGAGTAGGACTATTTGACCTTGGAGTAGGATTGCTAGATTTATAAAATAAAAATATAGAATGCCAGTGAAGTCAAATTTCAGTTAAAAATGAACAAGTATTTTGTGTAACTGTACACCATGTAACATTAAGGATATGCCTATTTTTTAATGTTATTTATCTGAAAATCAAATTTAATTATGTATCCTATAATTTATCTGACAGTCTTACCTTGAAGTCCTTCCCATTCCATTTCTACAAATCTAGATTATAAGATGCATTCCCTTACATTGGGCTTCTTTACTCTTGAACACTGGACGCCACCAAGTGAATAAAGTGAGTGAAGTTGCTCAGTCGTGTCTGACTCTTTGCAACCCCATAGACTGTAGCCTACCAGGCTCCTCCATCCATGGGATTTTTCCAGGTGAGAGTACTGGTATGAGTTGCCACATCCTTCTCCAGAGGATCTTCCTGACCTAGGGATCAAACCCAAATCTCCCACATTGTAGGCAGACACTTTACCGTCTGAGCCACTGGGGAAGTGAAAAAAAGAATCTCAGAATTATTATAAATAGTCTCTGTAATCAACTAATTCAAACCATTTCACTTTATCTATTTAATGTCAATTGAGTACTGCTGCTGCTGCTGCTGCTGCTAAATCGCTTCAGTCGTGTCCGACTCTGTGCAACCCCACAGACGGGAGCCCACCAGGCTCCCCCATCCCTGGGATTCTCCAGGCAAGAACACTGGAGTGGGTTGCCATTTCCTTCTAGCATGTGCTAAATTCAGTGCCAGGTATGATAACACAAAGATGAATAACCCAAGGTTCCCTGATCCTGTAAAATTCAAAGCCTGGAAGATAAGATGGATGTGGCAACAGCTAAGTGCATCATGACACAAGGAGACTCCTGCCAATGGAAGCAGAGGAGAGCTAGAAGAACTCAAAGGAAGGAGTGGTCAGTTCTGCTGGGCTTGACACTAGGCCAGGAGCTGAGTCAGAATAGATGAGTAGGAATTGGCCTGAAGGATAAGTCCCCGCAGAACATTGCGGCTAACAAAGGTGAAGATTTCTGGACATTAGAAAAGATGTTGGAAATAAAACAAACATTATCTCATCCTCTTACAAAAGTAAAATTCATTTGGCTGTGGATCAGTGTACATTGGTTTAGCTGTCACATCTCAAAGGAGAAAGCAGAGACGGAAAAGGAGCTGAACAAGGTCATGTAAAAGATTCAAGAAGAAGAGGAGAAAACAATTGCAGAAGAGTGAGTGTGAGGATTAAAATGAAGACTTGAAGATGGGCTATGAGAGTGAAGGCTATGAAAGCAGAGAGATGTAAGTATATACACACTTTTCTTATCAAATTTGAAACATCCTCCCTGGAAACTTAAAAGAGGTAAGATTACAACAGCAAAAATGAAGGACTACTTTTAAAAGCAAGTTCATAAATTTCATTACTCTAAGAAGTCAGTGAGGTAAGCCCAGGATGTCCTATAAACAGTTTAAGACTCAGTGCTTTCCAAAGGTTTTCATCAGAACACCTCTAATGGCCAAAGGAAACAAAGCATCCCACCAGGAATCTGGGGATTTCCCAGGTGGCACGAGTGGTAAAAAATCCATCTGCCAGTGTAGGAGACAGAAGAGACACAGGTTTGATCCCTGAGTCAGGAAGATCCCCTGGAGAAGGAAGTGGTAGTAACAGGTTTCTCTTATAAGCTTTCAAATTGCTTTTCTGTAATCCATCCAACCATTAATCTGGTCATTTGTTCACTTAAGGCACCATAACTTCAGGCAATCTTTTCAAATAAACTAGAGGCCCTTGGCTGACAGAAAGCCATCTGATATCATGATCCCTGTAAACAAACTTCTACTGAGCTGCTTGACGACACAGAATCAGAGAATAATATTTTTATGGCTGAGAGTGGCCAATTCTTTTTACACATGGGGAGTCTAAGGCTCAGAAAACCTACATGACTTGTCTAGTGCCACACACAGCTAGCTAGTTGTGAAGCTGGAATCTGAACTTAGAGTCTTGACTCCCAACCCAATGCTCTTACTACTGTGCTGTATTATCTTTTTTTGGGGGAGGGGGACAGGGCGGGGGCGGGGGCGGTAACTGCTTAATCTAAAAGCAAAACAAGTTCACATAACCTCAGAGGAACGATAGCTCATTTGGGTATCCCATGCATGAATGGCACTGTGCCTTGAATCTATTCCGCACTTTTATTTACAAATCATTTTCACAATTCATTTTATCCTCTTTTATGCTGAAGAGTATTTTCTGAGCTAACAGTCATATAAGAAAATCTTGTAAACAATTCACATATTATTTACCAAAATCTATTCTTTTGTCTCCATAGTCTTATTCTCTTGACCATTTTCCTTTGCAATCAGATTCGATTCATTTTTATGCATTATGGTTCAGAAACATCTCATTTTAAGCAGTACCTTTTGAACACAAATGTTGATATTCCTCCTCTAACAGACTTTATTTGTTCCGACCCGCAACCCTCATCTTGTACCTGTGTTCTTTCTCCTTCATCTGCTTTGGTCTCACATCACATCCTACAATTAATATCCTCTTTATCACTTATTTTCCTGGCTATTCACTGCATTCAATTTGTTTTTAACTCTTTTCCAAGTTCAAATTTGTTTTTCTTTCCTCAAAACCTGAATCTAAAAGAGATGGGAAGAACATATTATTATTATTATTTAGTTTCAGGTCATTTAATTTAAATTGCTTTCTTTAAGTATCAAAACAATAATACCTGCTTTCAACATGAGAGATGGAAACTTCACTATACCCACCATATGAAACACCATTTGAAATATATTTTCAGGTGGACTATTTAAAGATGTTCATGATATTAGTATTAACATGTGGCCAGAAAATCTAAGAGCTCATTAAAACTCAAGACACTAAAGGCAACAATAGTGTGTACTTCAAAGTATTCTTTCATAAAAATAATAATAAAGACAAAAAGAAACCAACATTTATGGAGGATCTTCCCCTGACAGATATTTTTGTATACAGCCTGACTGATTCAAAATAAACACTGTTTGATGTTTATTTTTGTCCATACTTCCTGGGGGAGAATATGGAGGCCCCATGAGTGTAATGGACTTGCTCAAGATCCCAAAGTAAATTCCAAGCCATCTGATTCCAAAACCAGTGTTCATTCCAAAACATATACTGCCATTGAAAAATGAGTGTTATCAAGGAAACAACCTGAATCGTAAGAGAACTCAAACTCTTTGGAAAGTTTCGAAACGGATCTGCTACACAAAAAAACTGACCAAGGAGGCAAACTCTATCCTAGAAAAGTTGTCAGAACTTGGGTTTGTGACACAAAAAACTGACCAAGGAACAAAGAGGTTTATAACTGTTTTCAAATATGGGGAAAAGTTGTTCTGTGGAAGGACAATGAGACTTTCTCCTGCTGAATCAAAGGGCAGAAGCAGGACCAGAAGGTGATCTAGGCAGAAGTAAGTGTTGGCTTGACATAAGAAATAATATTTTAATGGAAAGAAGTCCCTAGTGCTGAAAGAAGCTGTCTCGCATGGCAACAAGTTCTCCAGGGAGTTACTGGATGTGTTTTAAGTAGAAAATGGATGAGCACTTGGATTAAAGTGATACCACCAGAAAATTAAAGTGTCAGATGGGGTTTAAGCCAATGAGTTCTTAGGTCCCTTTAGATTCATGAATTTTGATTCTTATTTCATGAGCAAAATCATGGGAGAGAACCCAAGGGAATATTCATTTATGATGTTCCCTAAACATTTGTAAAAGCTGACAGAGGACCATTTTTCAAAGGTACTCAAATGTTGGAAAGGCCAGGACACTGTGTGGCAGCTCTGATGAATTTTTTCAGCCTCCTTGTTTCTAAAACCTTTGCAAAAGGATTCTCAGTTCCTCCCTTCAAGAACTAGTCTTTATTTCTTCACCCCTTGTTTTGGGATCAGAATGCAGTAGAAATGATGTTCCTGGCTCTGAGCATGGTCCCTAAGAAGCTGTGACCATTTCCAATCTTTCAGAATGCTGCCACCATAGATGAACAAACCTGGGCTGGCCTGCTAGGGGATGTAGGACCACATAGAACAGAACCCAGTCTACAGCCATCTCAGACCTGCATACAGCCAGCTGAGCTCTAACTAGAAGAGAAAGCCTACCCAAGATGAACTTAGCCACAGTGGACCATGGACACATGAATAAATCTAGCTGAGACCCCCCCCCCCCCCCCCCCGGGCAACACTGAAGTGCTGGCTCCGATCAGGGCTGGCTCTGAAGCCTGAGGTGGCTGCAGCAGCGGGGCGGGATGGAGGATGTGTTGCAAAGTAGTGGGCATCGGCCCTNAAGAAAAAAAAAAAAACAAAATCCACCCAACTAATCCACAGAGTTGTGAGTCATAATGAAGGTTTACTGTTGAAAACTTCTAAGTTTAGGGAGAGTTGGTTACACAACATTAACTACCTGATCCGCAGACCTTAGATACAGGCCTTGGCTCTCTCAATGGCCTAACTGAGCTATTTTGAAGACTTTAAATCTCTCAATCTCAGTATTCTTATATAAGTATAATGAAAAGCTTTCTCCACAATAGCAGCTCTCAAATTGCAAAGTTACTCAGATGTCTTGTTAAAAAAAGGATATTTTGCACACCCCCTAAAAATTCTGATTCAGAGAGTCAAGACTGGAGCCCCCAAATAAGCATTTTAACAAGATATTAGATGATTCTAACATACATGCAGAGGAATGATACATGGGAAACTCTGCTCTAGATCTTTCTTATGGGAGCCTGGACATTTGTAACAGCTCACTGGGCTGCCTTCAGTCGACCTCTGCCTCCAATGCCGGTGGATGATGCCCAGCTGAATATTTGGAGCTCCTCGGAAATAGGAGTGTCGCCACTACTCTATGGCCCAGTAGAGAAGAGTGATTTGTCCTCAAGTCTGACACATTTTTGACTCCTAGGAAACCCACTTCTAGCACCATCCTAGAAACCAGAGCCTTGGAAAAGGAGATGGGCAGACTGCTTCCACTCAAAACGATTCTGTCCAACTGCCAGCGTTGGAACACAATTAAACAGCAAACAGCATAGCCTCAGCTAAAATGCACAGTAACAGCTGGACTGTGTGCCCTGAAAGTACCGTGCATTTATTACACAGATAATTAGATTTCTTTCTAGATCCAAAAGTCATACAGTCTGGGCATTAAGCAAAGGGGACTTACCACAGTCTAGTCAACCTTTTCCCAGAGTGCACAGAAAAGTGCTGATCCCTAGGTCCTAAAATGAGTGAGGAGGGAGCTGGGATAGAGCCAGAAGCCGGCAACTGCTCCAATGCTCTTCTGTTCTTGGCTTTAGTGAGCCAAGTCAGTGGTTCTCAGCTCTTCATTAGAGTTGCCTAAAAGTTCTAAACAATACTAATACCTGGGCCCCATCTTGGAAAACTTACATCAGAATCTCTAGGAATAGACTAGCTAGGCAAAGGTATTTTTAAAGCTCTCCAAGTAATTCTCATGTGCAGACAGGGTTGACTACTACTGGTCTAAGGCATAGATTGGCAAACCATGATCCACATGTTTTCACAGAGAAAGGGTGACTGGAACCCAGCCACGTTCATCTGTCTATAGTTGAGTGTTGCAACAGAGATCACATGGCTGGCAACGTCTAACACACTTACCATTCAACCCTCTGCTGACCACTGTTCTTAGTTACTGATCTTCTACATGGGTTAAGAGGTCCCAACAGAGAAATTTTATCCTGAGTGCCCCTTGCCTTGGTTACATTCCCTTTAATCTTATTTTTCCAACACCAGGAGCTTGAAGTACATGATGATAAAAATAACAACTAACGTCCAACAAGCTCTTATTATATGTCAGGGATTAGGTTTGCATCAGTGTGTTTAAACCCTAAATTACCCTGAGAGGAATTCCGGTTAACATCATCTTACAGGACAGCAAACAGAGCTTTGGAGAGAACTAAGTCACTGGTCTGAAAACACAGAGTAAGTGTAGAAGTCAGATTTAAACCAGGCTGTTTGATTCCATGGCCCGTGTGCTCAATAAACACACAAGCCAAGATTCACAACATGGAAATGTGGAGCTTCTGATCCAGACAGCAGCATGAGCTTGGGCAGGTTACTTCTATGGGCAGAGGCAGGGCAGTTCTACGAAGACATGTCTTACAGAGTTATGGTAAGATTAGGGGTAGCACGATCCATGCCTACTAAAATGATGTCTGGAAGACCAAAACTAATTTTTGTCAAAATATTTTCTGGAGACATTCTTGACAATATTTCATTAATTATCTTCATCCATTGAATCACTCAGCAATTTAGTGAACACTTTACCTCAACCATGCGTGGTTCTATATTCTAAGGATTCAGCAAAGAACAAGATGCTAGGGAAAAAAAGTTGTTAAAAAATAAATACTGGGACTTCCCTGGTGATCTAGTGGTTAAGAATCCACATTTCTACTGCAGCAAGTGTGGATTCAATCCTTGAAATGAGATCCTACATGCGAAGCTTATTTTAAACATATTTTATCAACCTGCTGCCCATTTGTTTCCGCTACCATGCAAACTCCATGATATGAGGGGTCACCAGCCTTTTGTGGTTATGAACAGTAGACAGGTCCCCAGTACTCTGCTTGGGTTCCATTGTAAATAGTGAAACCACCAAAGAAAAGCACAAAAACACACACAAAAAATGGCACAAAACAATTGTTTATACTCCGGGAGTTCGACAAGAAGGCCATTGCCTTATTCAACCTCTGTTGGAAACAGGCATATCAGGTAACTCAATTTTTTTGCCACTCAGCACAGGTTTCCAAATGTCCAAAATTTTGAGCATTGATTTGGGGGTTAGAAATGAATTTTAGTGAGTAGATAAATTCACATATTCAGAATCTGAATCTATGACGTTAGACAGATCAGCTGTCTAACGTCATGCAAAGATAACTGCTAAGAAGAAAATCAAAGCAGGATAAGGGGATAAAGCAAGACAAGTGGTACTATTTCTGTGAAGGCGGTCAAGGAAGACCATTCCAAATAGCTAAGATTTGACCAGAAACCTGAATTAAATGAAAGAGCAGGTGATATGAACATCTGAAGTGTGACCTAGGATGGAAGAAGAGTAAGGGTGAAGGTCGTGAAGTGGGAATGTAGTGGTGTGTGGGAGGAACAATCCAGCCCAGTGTATCTAGAACAGTGAGCATGGAAGAGAAGCTTCAGGAGACAAAGTCAGAGAGGAAGCAGGGAGGACTTCATGTATAAGGCATGTCTGTATTTAATAGGATATGGGGTGCATGCATGATGGAAGTGTATGGAAGCATTTCAGGAACTATCTGCCATAAATCTGATTAAAAGAATCGTCAGTCTATGTTCGATACAGGATACAGGATGCTTGGGGCTGGTCCACGGGGATGATCCAGAGAGATGATATGGGGTGGGAGGTGGGAGGGGGTTCAGCGTTGGGAACTCATGTACACTCGTGGCAGATTCATGTCAATGTATGGCAAAACCAATACAGTATTGTAAAGTAAAATAAAGTAAAAATAAAAATTAAAAAAAAAGATCATTGGCAGAAAGTGGAGGAAACACAGAGAAGAGACTATTGAGGTGGTTCAGAGAAGAGGGCCATTGCCTTGAATTAGGCTGTGAGTGGTGAAATTGGGAAGGTGAGAGATTTGCAAAATATTCTGGAGATAAAACCTATAAGATTTGGTGATGGTACGATCGTGAGATCTGAGAATAAAANTCATTGGCAGAAAGTGGAGGAAACACAGAGAAGAGACTATTGAGGTGGTTCAGAGAAGAGGGCCATTGCCTTGAATTAGGCTGTGAGTGGTGAAATTGGGAAGGTGAGAGATTTGCAAAATATTCTGGAGATAAAACCTATAAGATTTGGTGATGGTACGATCGTGAGATCTGAGAATAAAAGAGGCATCACAGACAACTCAAAAATTTTGGACTCCTACCAATTAAGTAGTGGAGGAAGATGAGAGAAAAGATCATATTCAGGATATATTTTGCAGGTAGACATTACATGATTCGCTATTGTACTAGAGCCAAGCTTGAGAGAAAGAGACAATTCCAAAATGTTGAGCCTTTAGAAAGGAGTGTCATTTATTAAAATTCCAGTCTGGAAAAGGGAAGAGTATGTGGGGGGTGTCAAAAGTTGCATGCATTAACTTAAATATTTGGATTTTTATGTGTGTGTGTGACAGAGAGAGAGAGGAGTGAAAATAATACAGAAGTAATAGGTACCCATCAAATGTGTATAAATTACCTATTGGGTATACTCTGCTATCTGCTATACCCAATGGTATATGGTAAGGACCTCACAGAAGCAGAAGATATTAAGAAGAGGTGGCAAGAATACACAGAAGAACTATACAAAAAGTATCTTCACAACCCAGATAATCACAATGGTGTGATCACTCACCTAGAGCCAGATGTCCTGGAATGTGAAGTCAAGTGGGCCTTAGAAAGCATCACTACAAACAAAGCTANTGGTGTGCTGCAATTCATGGTGTTGCAAAGAGTCAGACATGACTGAGCGACTGAACTGAACTGAACTGATTCCCCCATTCTCACTTTGATATCAGGGTCAACATGTGATCTAGATCTAAGCCAAATGTAATAGCCTTGGTGATTAGTTTTGGGGTAGGTGTGTGGCACAGCCAGAAGCAACTGGAGCTAATGTTAAGACTCTTTCTACCAGGGTTGTGAGAGACTAGGGCAGAGGCATGGAGTTGCTGGCCACCACTCTGCGGGGCAAGCTTACTTCTCAAGAACAAAGATGAAGTCAGAAAAAAGGGAGAGCTGAAAGACACAGGAAAAGAGAACACTGCCAGCATGTTTTGATTTCTTAGACTCAATCACACTTGAAATCGGATCTTCTCGAGTGTCATACCTACTTACTCCACAAATACCATTTGCTTATATCAGTTTGAGATGGGATTTCATCACTTCCAAACAAAACATTCCTTACTATATATAATATATCTCCATAGGTAACACTGCATCATACGGAAACTAAGTCTGTATGTTCTGTAGGCTATGCTAGCCAGCGAATACTTCGTGCAAAAGGCCAGTTCTTAGAGGCTGTTTTGCTGTGCTTTGGCTAGTGACATTTTTAGATGGCACTGAAGGGAATATAAAAAATTATCTCAGTGCACCTTCTGCTTATTGGGGGCCTCATGATTTCATGTAGGAAACAGCTGCGTGCCAAATTCTACAAAGGAGTGAATAAAGCTTAAGGAGGTGAAGAGTGGAATCTAATGGAGAAGGACCCATCCTTGTGAGACAAGAGAAATTAAAGAGAACTGTGGTGGTTTTTCAAATGAAGCATTTATTGAGCAACATTCCGTGTGCTAAAACTTCTCATATTTACTCTCTCTGTAGTTCTGCTCTCAAAAGCATCAGTAATAATAATAATATGAGCCATAAAGTCCATGACTGCTTCCTCTTTGTTTTAGACTGGACTATGTAATCTAAAATCCGTGCTTTAACCAGTAAGCTATACTACCTAGCAACCTCTTGCTGCCTGGCTGATCCAACCGGCCTTTCTGGTTAACCTATCCCTGAGTCTGCAAAGACTCTTCACTTCACTTCTGGTAGTTAGAAGCGACTACTACTACTGCTAAGTCGCTTCAGTCGTGTCCAACTCTGTGCGACCTCATAGACGGCAATGACTAACTACCTTCCTATTGCTTGATTAGTTCTTGGAACCCTATACTCATCCAAGTTAGGACCTTTCTACCACTGCCATCATGACTGCCCCTACCCTGCCTCTGGCTACACACACCCTAGCAGTACAGTGATTTCACGCAGAGACCAGCAGAAGAGGCAGAGGGCTCTCACACACAAAAAAAGTCCCTTTCATTACAACCAATAAGCTTGATAATTATCCAGAAGAGGCAGAAAAAAAATATTACCAGCACAAGAAAATGAGCGACTTAATCTTTAAATGAGATATAATGGAGTTTCTAGCACCACATCAAAGTCATTGTTAAAAATATTGTTCTCCAAGGGAGAACACTGCTCTCCTGATTCCAAGAGTCAAAGTGGTTCAAAAATTTCTTCCTTGAGACAGTTTTCAAGATTAATAGCAGTGTATATGTTGTTTTATGCAACTTTCCCCACCCCGCCCCCACCATAACTTGAAATAACATTTATTTTTTTGAGCTTTGAGCAAACATGCTGAGTGGAGAGAAAAAACAACTTTTACCAGGGATGTCAAGAAATTGGAGTGGCAGACAGGAATATCACTGGCTGCAGTCAGAGTCCACCTTTCAGACAACGTGATAGAGCCCTCAGAAGGTTTTATCTTTTATGATAAATAATTTATATAAGAGGGAGCACAAAAAAACTGATAACTACTTACAAAAATAGTTACAATGATAAAAGTGACAGCAATTAGTCAATACACCGTGCTAAGTTTATTTCACTTTACAGTTTCTTCCCAGTGCTATTTCTCAGTTTTTTAAAAAGTCCTGTAAATATTTTCTTCTTATAAAATATGTAGTATTTATAATATGCAATTATATAACATAAATGTAAGTTTTGAAGCAACAACAAAATAAATACCTGTGATTCCCTACAACCAAAATTAAAAACTGGAACCTCACCTATTGCACTGAAGCTATCTATGTGCTCCCCCTGAACCCCAAAGGTAAGCACTCACCAGAATTAGAGTTTTATTGTCCCCTTGATTTTAGAAGTAATTCTACTCCATAAGTATGTAACTCTAAACACAACATTGTTAGACAGTGTTTCTTTCTGAAATTTAAAAATGAAGTCATTACAGTTTAAAATCTACTTTGATGGGACTTTTTTTTCTACCCAGGATATTTTTCCAAGATCCATCCACGCATGTTGTTCGATGCAGTTTTAGTTTGTTGATTTTCATGGCTGAATAATATTCTATTGTGTGAGTATAACACAACTTATTTGTCCATTTGCCTATCAATGGATACTTATTTCCAGCGTTTGTTGCTGTAAAAAGCAATTACGTATGAACATTCGTGTGTGTGTCTCCTGGCAAGAGTTTCCCCAGGGTTTACACCAGGAGTTGATTGTTCACTCATAGGATTTGCATGTAGTTGGTGTCAAAGCTACTGCCAGATTGTTTCCCAAAGTGATTATTCAAATTTAAGCTGTTACCCAAGATGTCCTACGATTCCCAGTGAACTTCACCACCCTCCTACTTGAAATGATGAGGTGTCATAATTTTGCCCATTTGGTTGGTATTAAATGCTATCTTACTGTCATCTTAATTAGCATTGCATCAATTACTAATGAGGTCGAGCATTTTTTTCATGTTTATTTCCCGTTAGTGTATCCCCTTAAATGTTATGCCTTGTCATTTATTCTGGCAATTATTCTGCTAATTTGCCTGTGGTTCACTTATGAATTTGCACTTTTTCTTTATATAAAATAGATCCTTATCCTTTGATAGAGATATTGCAAAAATTGCAAATATCTCCTCCAAGTTTGTGGCTTGTATTTTCACATACCATTTTTGGTATTTTTTAGTGAAAAACTATTCCTCATTATTATGGCCTTTAATTAATATACCTTGAATGCATTTATTTTTAGGTTAGCACTTTTAGGGTCTTAATTAAGAAGCCCTTTCCTGTAATAAAGTGTAAAATAAGACTTTCAGAATTTTCTCTTAAAGGTTAATATTTTCTTTCACATTTAATTCTTAGATTCATCTGGAATTTTATTTTTATGTATGTTAGGAAGTTCAGATCCAAATACATTTATTTCCTCTGAATAAACAATTGTGCCATAATCATTAAACAGTTCATTCTACACCTACTGTTCTGCTTTGCCAACATTGGTATTATTAACTTGCCATGTTTTACATGAATCTTTTCTGAGCTCTATGTTCTGTAACAACTTGTCAATACGCCTATGTTTCTGTGTGTATGTATGTGTGTGTGTGTGTGTGTGTGTGTGTGTGTACGCATGTATAAACTGAACAAGGACACAGAATAAAACTGAAACTGTTGATATTTGATAACCCAACAACATACACTTTTTTCTCCTTTAGGTGCATCTGGGTTTTTTTTAGGCCTTTGCTGTTTTTCATGTATTAGAAAATCAACTTTATAAGTTTCTACAAGCATATGTTGTTATTTTGATCAAATTACATTAAAACAACTTGAAGAGATTGCCTTTTTTTATGCTACTGAGACTTCTATTAAGTGTGCATGGTATATTTTTCCATTTAGTTTGCTTTCTTTTAAAGTTTTGAAGTTTTCTCCATAAAGGTCTTGCACAACTTTACTCTTATTGGAAAGTGAAACACATTACACATTGTAAATTATGTTTTTAATTATGTTTTCTAACTAACTATTGTGGAGGAATAAAAATCCATTTGCTATTGATAAGCTTTATTAAGTTTAATAAATTGTGTGTAGTTTGAGTCTTAAATGTAGAGAATCGTATTATCAAAGGATGACTTTTTTTTTTCTTATCTTATTATGATCCTTAAGATTCCCAATGCAACACTAATTCAAAGGTCTAGTAAGTAGGTATTTTTGTCTTAGTCCTGATTTTAAAAGAAATATTTTTAATATTTAGCAATTTAAAATAACATTCATTACATTTTCTCATTGATAATCTTTATCATGTTAAAGAAGCACTCATCTTCTACTCATTTGCTAAGGGTTTTTGCTTGTGTTGTTGTTTTTGTTTTGTAAATCACTAGTGGATGTTGAATTCTATTCAAGAATTTTCATATAATAAAAAAAAAAAGAATTTTCATGAGTCAACTGAAGTGTTAATGTAATTTTTCTCCTTAAACCTTTAATACAGGTAATTTCATTTTTCTAACATTAAGTGATATTGCATCCTAAAAATAAATTATATTTTAGAATAATACATTTTCTTCTGCATATGCTGCTGGATTCAGTTTATCCCACTGAATCTTCACATTATGAAGTAGGTGCTTTACAGTCTCCTTACAGAGTGTCATTTAGTAGTGATATGATCAAGGGTAAAGGTAGAACTTGCCCTCAAGCCTGGCTGGTTGCAAACTCCAAGATTTTAACCATCTGCCATAGCTCTTTGGATCCTTTGAAATTTACACCTCATGAAAGTGCATCAACATACATTTGCATACTGTCCACTAGTCTAGTTTTTTCCTCTTGAGACAGTAAGATCCAACAAGCTGATGTAATTAAACTGATGGACTTTGAAAATCAACCTTTTAGATGTTTGAGTGTAAAAAGAGGAAAAGATGATTGAACTTCTGGCATTAACATGCTCCAAGACCAGAGGGATAGATTATAAATGCAGACTCAAATGTCTTTTAGGTCTATTAAAGGGAATGACTCTAAGTTTATCAAGTTACCATCTTAATGGGAAGCGAGGGACCTCATCTCCTTCCCATTTATGTATTAATAGATTTATGTATCTATCAAGTCTATTTACCTAAGCCCACCTCCCCTTACACACTTCCTCATCAGAACCTTTACCATTGGCAATCGTTCAATACAAAAGACATTCACTGAAAAAAAAAATTAATAACATTGGCAAGCTTTCACCAAACCATTCAATGTCCAAAAATTAATTCAGATCTCCTCTTAGGCATGTTTTTCCTTCACTTTGAACATGTATGTTTTCTGAACCTTCACTTTGAACATGTATGTTTTCTCAACCTACTCCAGTTACTCCACATCCTTTTCTAAATTCAGTTACTAGAGCCAAACACCGTAGAGAACCCAAATGAACTGGAAAGAACCTAGGTCAAGGGAGGAAAATGCTTTGGAAAATTCAAGAATGGGTATCAAGAGGCTCTGTTCCTTCGGTGCTATTAAAAGCCTGCGCACATTCAAGAGATCCTGTTCTAGGCATTAATGGTATGTTGGAGATCCACAGAACTGACTGGAATCTCTGCTCCGGAACTTTGCTTCTCTCACATTGTCTTGATGAGCCCTCTCTTGACCACCCCAAGATGCAGCTCTCCCACCCTGACTCTCCCTAATCTTTCTTATGCTATTTTCCTTATAGCACTTATGTTATTGTTAGACCAATTCCAGCAAGAGTTAGCCAACTACAGTTGACCCTGAACAATGAAGGTTTGAACTGCCCAGGTCCACTTACATGCAGATATTTTTCAATAGTAAATACTACAGGGAGGGCTACATAATCAGTGGCTGGTTGAATTCATAGATAAGAGGAACCAAGGATACAGAGGGCTGACAATAAATATGCACGGATTGACCCCCACATTATTCAAGGGTCATCTGTATATCAAGAGTTGGCCAACTATACAAACCAACAATAACAATAAATGTTATAGCATTTTATTTTTAATTTGACACACATGGAAAGTTTCATGATGGGAGAAATTTTTGTCTGCTTTTTGTTTGTTCCTTAATGTGCCTAGAGCAGTGCCTGGGACATAGTCACTGTGCCATGAATATTGATGGAAAGAGAAAAGGAAACTGGAATGCAGGGAGGTAAGGAGAGGAAAGTGAAAGTGAAGTTGCTCACTCATGTCTGAAGTTGGCCTCAATCTCTCACTGTGCAACCTGGATTGGGACATGCTGACCACCACTGTTGGTCACTAGAGCAGTGTCTATACTCCTAAAACGTGGAGACAAATGACCTCAGCTCAGATTTGCATGGAGAGTTTCCCAAATACAGAACCAGAAAGAAGAGCCATTTAAAGGTTTAAGAACTGTGTTAACCGTAAAACACCAAAATCAATAGAAAGCAGTAGAAAGGAATGTACTACTGATATGCACAGTGACACGATGGAATCTGAGAATCCTTGTACTTAATGAAAAAAGCCAGGCACACAAATGAGGTGGGCATTGTGTGACCCCATTTGTATAAGATGCGAACTAATCTACAATGATGAAAAGCAGAGTAGTGCTGGCCTGGGGCCACAGGTGGAGGGAGGAATGGACTTCACAGAGGCACGAGACACCTTTGGCAGAGGGGATGGAAATGTTCTGCACCTTGGAATTGGTTTCATAGGAGCTTATGACTGTCAAACCCCATTGAACTGTGTACTTTAAATAAATGTGGTTTATTAGACAGAAAATATTTTCCAATAAAGTTGATAAGGAAAATAATACCATAACTAGCACAGAGAGAGGCAGATGTCTCTTTAGCTTGGTTTTCTATCTGAAGAACAACAGCAACCAGACCTCTGTATAATCATCAGTCCAGATATCTACAATATGCAATCTCAATTATTTCTCTCACTTGCCCTTCCCCGCTTCCTAGCCACCACTCCTCCTCCTGATATGAAGAAATCCTGGAAAAGTATACCAGCATGCACAGTTCCCCTCCATCCATCTCAGTCCCTGTGTGGCCACCCTAGATGTTGGTTGTGCCACTTGTCACCATATAAGGTTTGGCCAACACTCCGTTTGAACCAAGGCAGCCATAATCCCCAGCATCTCCCTAGAGATTCACCCTGACCCTAGCCTCCCCTTACTATCTTCTTAGAAGTGTTTAAAGATCAGGAAAGTACCACATAAAGAAAGAAAGAAAAAAAAAAAAAAAAACAGAAAGTGTACTTCCAATAGAAAGGTTTTTCATTTAAATGCACTTTATTGTATGATGTATTCCTTTAATTAAAGTGTGTGTCTGGGTGCATTGGTTGCTATTACAGGGCAATTCCTCATGTTTATTGAATGCAAGAGTAGCCGGGGCAATGCAGTGGAAACTCACACATTAGCTAGAGTGCAACTTAAAGCTATAGTTCCCTGATCTTTTGAGCTTTTAAGAGGCAGATAATCTTCAGGGTTTGTGGCTCATTGCGATGAGATGCTCTCTATCAATTTGCATAGGTCTTTTCTGAAAAAGCAATGTTTATTTCCAAAACCTTATGTGGTTCATCTTGTTGTCTCACCGAGATTGCATCTTTCACCCCTAGAAGAACCAGACAGAGAAGGGGCAGATGCTAGACAGTTTCTACAATTTTCAAAAGATGAGCTAGGGATATTGCTAACACTCC
Source organism: Neotragus moschatus (assembly GCA_006410615.1). NCBI lineage: Eukaryota > Metazoa > Chordata > Mammalia > Artiodactyla > Bovidae > Neotragus > Neotragus moschatus. The sequence goes on from SJYA01002970.1 coordinate 65,141, forward strand.
CATCATCCATGTTACTTTATGGTTTATAGAGAATGCCTCCTAAAGGGCTTGTGAAGTGTTATTATCTCCCATTCTGACTGTGGAACTAAAGAGGCAGAGGGTGAATGAGGTACCCACGTGGTACAGAAAACAGCAGAGATGTGCCAGACGCATGCCTCTGGCTCCAAGGCCGGTGCTCTTTCCACCACCACAGAGCTGGCACTAAGGTGTCTGCTCTGATTCTGCCATGAGTCATGACCAGATTTAGAACAAATCCTGGAACCTCTCTGGGTTTTAGTCTCTTTATCTGTAATCAGAGGGGATATTTCAACATCCATTTAATTCTTAAATTCTAATAGTCTCTTAAATATTCTTTCATAAACTGAGAAATGGGAAACCAGAGAAAAGGGAGTTTTATTTCGTCCTTACAGGAGAATGATTAGTTTTCTTCCTTGTGAGGGCTCTGCAGCAGCATGAAAAAAGGTAGCATTTATTTCACTGTTGCTCCTGCCTTTTTCTCAAACATACTGAGAAAAATGCGATCACAAAATATCAGATCTTTAAAAATCAGTTATTAGTCAATTAACCCCAATAGATCAACTGTTTTCATTCCCTCATAATCTCTGACAGGTCTCCTGAACATACATCTATACATTTCCACGCTGATATATTATCTCACTGCGATTTTTTTTTACAAAGAAGAAGGTTTATCCTTTTGTTCTTCTTTAGGGCAAATATTGCACCTCTTGAATCCTTTTTCTCTCCACCTGGATTGTAAGCTTCTTGAGGGCAGAGATCCTAAATAACATGTCTTTACATGTGCCTCAGTATTTATTATTTATTCTTAGTAACACTAAAAGCCTTAATAGACATTTCTAGTATGTTCTTCTGCTTCTTGAATTTGTCTTTCCACAATTAAAGCTCCTCTTTCTTTTTCAGATTCCCCTAATAAAGTCAACTTGTCATTTTGGCTCTGGCATTCACTAGCTTTCAGTATAGAGGCACATCACATACTTCTCTATGACTTATTTTTAATTCTTCAATTTCAAAATTTTAAAAATTACAATTTGAAAATTAAAACAATTACCATTTCACCAGGTAAATGTGGTATAAAAAGAACATGGGAGCACTTAGCACAATACCTAGTGTATAACAAGTACTCAATAAACATGTGTTAGACACAAGAATACAAAACATGTGTCTATGTTTATAGTTGCCCTTAGAGTTCAAGGGAAAAGAACAAGAAAAAGAAGAAAAAAGAAAAACTACGCAGTGACAACTTGATCCAATTCTAACTTCTCAAAACTACTCACCATTACTCTGTCAGTAACATTCAACAAGATGGACAACATCCTCTAAAAACACTGGCTGTAAAGTACTCACCACAAGCCTCTTCTGATAACTCACATGCAACAAAAACCATGCTTTAGGTACCAGAGGATAGTTCAAAAATACATCAGCAGCATAAATGCACCCATAATACCATTACAGCCTTCAAGTTAATCCAGATTAGAATAAATTCAGGACTGCTGATGGGAAAAAAAGAAAAAATGTCTTCATGGGGAATTTCTGCTGGATATCAGGAAAATACAGACCTTCATCCAAGAACTGATTATTGGGTATTTAGCATATGCTGGGCACTAGTGATNCATAATACCATTACAGCCTTCAAGTTAATCCAGATTAGAATAAATTCAGGACTGCTGATGGGAAAAAAAGAAAAAATGTCTTCATGGGGAATTTCTGCTGGATATCAGGAAAATACAGACCTTCATCCAAGAACTGATTATTGGGTATTTAGCATATGCTGGGCACTAGTGATTGTGGAGAAGGCAATGGCACCCCACTCCAGTATTCTTGCCTGGAAAATCCCATGGACGGAGGAGCCTGGGGGACTGCAGTCCATGAGGTAGCCAAGAGTTGGACACGACTGAGCGATGTCACTTTCACTTTTCATTTTCTTGCATTGGAGAAGAAAATGGCAACCCACTCTAGTGTTCTTGCCTGAGAATCCCAGGGACAGGGGAGTCTGGTGGGCTGCTGTCTATGGGGTTGCACAGAGTCGGACATGACTGAGGCGACTTAGCAGCAGCAGTGATTCACAAAGGAACAAGGATCTTCTCCACTGTATACACAGTCTATGCAAAAAATAAATAAATAAATAAGTAAAAGGACGTTTATAAGATGAAGCTGTGCCTGTGCAAAACCGAAAAGGAACCTGAATTTTACATAAGGCAGTTGGGGAAGGCATTTTTTAAAAGATAGGATTTGAGCAGAGACTTGAAGGCAATGAGAACCTAAGTCAAGTGAACCCTACATCCCAAACAGAGTGACAGGAAAGAGAGTTGAGCTAGGATTGTACTTGGCAATGGAAGGCTGGGTCATGGGGGCTCTGAGAGACGGAGATGGGCCCAGGGCAGGGGATGGGCAGGCACACAGGGAAGACTACATGTGGTGCCTAGGCCATGAAAGACTTAGGGTTTTACTGAGTGAGGTGGAATCTACTGGAGTTTGTGTTGTTTGTTTGTTTGTTTGTTTTTAAATTGAAGTAACATTGGTTTATCACATTATATGTTTCATGCTTTCAGCTCAGTTCAGTTCAGTCACTCAGTCGTGTCTGACTCTTCGCGACCCCATGAATCACAGCACGCCAGGCCTCCCTGTCCATCACCAACTCCCGGAGTTCACTCAGACTCATGTCCGTCGCGTCGGTGATGCCATCCAGCCATCTCATCCTCTGTCGTCCCCTTCTCCTCCTGTCCCCAATCCCTCCCAGCATCAGAGTCTTTTCCAAGGAGTCAACTCTTCACATGACGTGGCCAAAGTACTGGAGTTTCAGCCTCAGCATCAGTCCTTCCAATGAGCATCCAGGACTGATCTTCTTTAGGATGGACTGGTTGGATCTCCTTGCATTCCATGGGACTCTCAAGAGTCTTC
>SJYA01002970.1:72495-112337 GCA_006410615.1 Neotragus moschatus
CATCAGTCCTTCCAATGAGCATCCAGGACTGATCTTCTTTAGGATGGACTGGTTGGATCTCCTTGCATTCCATGGGACTCTCAAGAGTCTTCTCCAACACCACAGTTCAAAAGCATCAATTCTTCAGTGCTTAGCTTTCTTCACAGTCCAACTCTCACATTCATACATGACCACTGGAAAAACCATAGCCTTGACTAGTCAGACCTTAGTTGGCAAAGTAATGTCTCTGCTTTTCAATATGCTATCTAGGTAGGTCATAACTTTCCTTCCAAGGAGTAAGCGTCTTTTAATTTCATGGCTGCAATCACCATCTGCAGTGATTTTGGAGCCCCCCTCCCCCCTCCCCCGCCAAAATAAAGTCTGTCACTATTTCCACTGTTTCCCCGTCTATTTCCCATGAAGTGATGGGACCAGATGCCATGATCTTCATTTTCCGAATGTTGAGCTTTCAGCCAACTTTTTCATTGTCCTCTTTCACTTTCATCAAGAGGCTTTTTAGTTCCTCTTCACTTTCTGCATACAATACTATATTTCTATTTCCGCATACTGTATAGCATGCTCAGCACTATTTAATTTCCATCTATCATCATCACATACAGTTGATTCCCTTTACCCATTTCACCCTTCCCTCCACTGGCCCCTTCAACTCTGGTAACTACTACTCTCTTCTCTATACCTTAATGTTTGTTTTTCTTTGGTTTAGTGTATTCATGACTTTCTCTGTTTGTTCATTTGCTTTTTTTATATTCCATATATGAATGAAATCACAAGATGTTTGTCTTTCTCCATCTGACTTACTTCACTTAGCGTAATACCCTCATAAGATGCATCTATGCTGTCATCATGGATAAGTAGCATTCCATTGTGTATAAACACCACATCTTTTTCCATTCATCCACTGAGGGGCACTTAGGTCATTTCTATAACTCAGCTATTGTAAATAATGCATGTATCTTTTTTGAATCAGTATTTTTGTATTCTTTGGAGATTTTTAATCAACGATGACATAATCCTTACATTTAGAAGATCATCTGGCTGCTTTATGAAGCCAAAATGGATGGTAGGTGGACAACAAAGGAAGGGAATGTGCGGGCAGGATGATGGTGCCACAGAGCAGACTGGAGCAGTGGAGGGGGGCCTGAGCAGCACTGGGCTTCTAGCTATGTTTCAGAAATAGAGCCAAGATGACTTGCTTAGGGATGGACGGTAGACTATGAAATAAAGAGAAGCTCCAAGACTCTATTTTCCCTGAAAATCTGAAAGAATGAAACGGTGAGAGGGGCAAATTTTTGAAGGGGAATGAATAGAAACCATATGTTCATTTTAGGATGGAATATTTGGCCCATTTATGAGATACCTATATTGAGAAGTGAAGCAGGCAGTTGGTGATGAACAAATCTGGGGTACAGAGGAGAGATCTGGGCTAATAATCAGCATAAATAAATGGTATTTAAAATCATGAGCCTGGATGAGATCATAACGGGAATGAGTGAAGACAGAGATGGGAAGAGGTCCAAGGATTGTGCCCAAGGGCTCTTAAGTCTCTTGAGAGGTCAGAAAGATGAGGTAGCGTCAATAAAGGTTTCTGATAAGGAGGAGCCAGTGAGGGAGAAGAAATAGTATTCCTTCTTCCATATAATTCCTCGCCACCCCTCACTCCTCCTTCTACTAAACTGTTCACTGGCATTGTTGTATGACTTCTATCCATCTTCCAAATCTCAGCCTTCATACTAATTTCTCAGAAAGGACTTCTCTAATCTCCAATATAAAGTTTTCCCTAGTAATCACATCACACTGGTCTTTGCCCTCTTAACAGTTTGGGTACGAGTCTGTGCATATATTACTTTATTAATAAAATTAGATAACAATTTGTATCATTCCATGTTTGTTTACATGTATACCACAATGAATATCCTCCTTCAATTGGACTATTGGTTATCTGTATGCAAGTGAAAAGTGAAGTCACTCAGATGTGTCTGACTCTTTGCAACCCCATAGACTGTAGCAGGCTCCTCTGTCCATGGAATTGTCCAGGCTAGAGTACTGGAGTGGGTTGCCATTTCCTTCTCCAGGGGATCTTCCCAACCTAGAGATTGAACCCGGATCTACCACATTGCAGGCAGATGCTTTACCATCTGAGCCACCAGGGAAACCCTCTGCATGCAAGTGCACGGTCTAATCCCATTCACCCCAGGGTGCAATTGTTGAATTAATGCAAGAATGAACATCAGACTCCTTGCTAGGTGTCCTATGTTCATTATCTAACGATAGCAATACTGTGATGTTTACAAAATTACTCCCACTTTGCAGGCATGAAAACTGAGGATGACAAAGTTGAGCAACTGGTTGAAAGCCACCTCGCTAATTAGCAACTAGACCAGAATTTAAAAGAAAACACAAGTCTATCTAATTCCAAGCAGATGCCCTTTCCATATTGCCCCTACATCATAGCAGTTCAGTTAGTATTTGATGCTGGTCTATTTAGGAAGTAATCAATTACTAATGGTAGAAGAAGTGAGGAGACTTGTTAAGCTCAAGCCTCATCTCCCCAGATCATTACCCCATACCTCTCCTTAAGTTCTCCACCTTTACTTACTCACTACCTCACACACTACACACTGCACGTCTGTCTATGTTGAAAGGTCACCATTTGTCCTTACTCTGTGGCCACTTTCTGCCGTCCTCTGGCCTGTTTTATGATCTCACAGGGCCCACCCACGTGGACTGCATCAGCCCACCTGGCTTCCACACCTTCCAGGTGGATTCAGCCAAAGGAAGGCACCTGCAGGAGTTTGGCAGGTAGGAAGACGAAGATGGCAGGATTTGTCTTTCCCACTTCCTGCCTGCCTGCCTGGGCCCACATTTTCAGCAGGTGCTCCCTCTCCTGTGACTTCAGCTGTTGGATGCTGCTCCAGGCCACCTCAGCTCGCTGCAGGAATTCAAGTGTACTTGCTGCTCCAGGCCCTGCAGTCTGGCAGCTCCCCACTGCTGGCTCCTAGGGCCTTGTGCTGCACTGTCCCCTTCATGCTGCACACCCCTCTGAAGAGTCGCTTCACTCCATTCCCACTGGAATTCTAGCTAGGGCCAACCTCCTCCTCTGGGCCTGAACCTTGGCTGATATCAGGTCAAAGCACAGCCCGTCTCGGTGCCATCTTGCTCTGGCCCAGCCCCTCCCATCTTCCCGCANCCTTCATGCTGCACACCCCTCTGAAGAGTCGCTTCACTCCATTCCCACTGGAATTCTAGCTAGGGCCAACCTCCTCCTCTGGGCCTGAACCTTGGCTGATATCAGGTCAAAGCACAGCCCGTCTCGGTGCCATCTTGCTCTGGCCCAGCCCCTCCCATCTTCCCGCACAGCCCAGGCTGTCAGGCAGCCACTGTACCATGCCCACTCTGATTTTACAGCCATCTACAGTCCCATAAAAATCAATGGAACAAAAACCCAGAGTTATCACACCTGAGAAATTTCCCATAACTGCCCTGAAATTGTCCTGGATCTCCTGTGGTAAAACTTAAAGAGATGAATAAAAGAAAAAGAAGGAAGAAGTTTTGACATCCAGGTGTAAACAAGCAGTAATTCCCATCTTTTCCATGGACTGGATGAAAAATGAAGTGCCCTGGAGGTGCTTGGCTGTCTGAAGACAGAGATAATGCCTCGTGGCCTCCAGTTCTGAGGGCCACACTGTTTGCATAAACATTTTCCAAACCCCAGCTCTCAATTCCTCGGGAGGGAGCCCTTGGCATCAAATAGAGCCTGGGCAGTAGGAACAGTATAGGGCACAGGTGCCCAGCCTGAGTTCCCGCCTCCACCTGCTCATGCTAAGACAGTGGATAAGCACAATTAATGACAAAGAGGTTTGTACAGTTTATGTAAACATATTAAGACCTTGCTCTGCACGTTTATCTGACATTAAGTGATTAACCAGCTGCATAAGCTAATATTTATACATGACTTGTAATTGTGTAATGCAAATTAGGCCCCATTTATCAAGGAATCGGAGAATTTAGAAAAGGAAACACAAGTCCAGGGACATTCTAGTAAACTCCACATGTTCTAGGTGAGGAAACTAAAGCAGAGAAGGGGAAGAGCAAGAGGTAAGGGTCCAAGTCCCCACTAGGTGTTTTTCCTGCTTTATTTTTTTTCTGTTTTCCCCTCACAAGGAAAACACAGTACCGAATTCTTAAAGAGAATACAAATTCAAGTTTTTCTAACTTCTTTGAAGGCCAGAATAATAACAACTAACGTTCTGTCAGCTCTCCCTCTATGCCAGTCAGATGCTAAGATCGCCATGGAGTAAAATGATTGAATCTCCCAACATCACTATGAGACTGATGCACTTGTTAGGAATTTAAAAGACTGAGAGCACAGATTCTAGATCCTAGGTTCACACCCAGCTCTGTTAAAGAGCTGCTTCTGTCCCTGCTTTCACATCTACGAAATGGCCATGATGGCACTTATATCCTAGGGTGGCTGCATGATTAAGTAATAAGCAAAGAAAGCAGTTACCATGGTGCCTAAAACAGAGCAAGCACCCTTAAGATGTTCCCTCTTTTGTTGTTAGTTGTCTTCTGTATTTTGTAGATAAAGGAAGAAAGGCAGATATTTTTTAGATGTGCTCAAGGACACACACAGATTCCCAGCTGCTAAAGGGCAAGGCCAGGTTCCAACCTAGGCCTTCTGTTTCCGGAGCCAAGATTCCTTCTCACTGATACTGTCCAACAGCACATTCCGTGATGGTGGAAATGGCCTACAGTTGTGCTAACGCATACGCTGGGTACCAGGTTCATGTGGCTACCTAGAACTATGAAATGTGGCAAGGGCAGCTGGGGAGTGGGTTTTTTAATCTTATTTATTTGTAAGTAATTTATAGCCTTCTGTGAATAATGACTACTGTATGGAACAGCTGACCTCTTCACTACCTTACTCATTCTGGAGTCTTTACACCTAGCTTAGTACCAGACCTATGGGAGGCACTCCATTCACTCTCTTAGATATAAACCCTTATCCCCGCCTTCCTAATATTAGGGTCTTCACGAGGCTGTCCTCTATAAGGGGTTACATAACTAAGATGATCCCATAAATGTCTGTAAAATGGATGAATAAATAAAGGAACCGCCACCTCAGTGAGGTCGAAAATGGCTCCATGTGAAGCAAGGAGGGTCTCCTGGTCCCCCCTCCTCTGTCATGATGAAGACCCCTTACTCAGCCTGCAGCCTGTCAGGTTTTGTCTGCTCTTAAGGAAAAACAAGTGGCCAGATTCAGAGGCCATAAAGATCCTGAATTATTGGTTACTTGGTTCCTACCTGGGCATACAGTTGAGTGTCTGGAAGAGAATTTGGAATGCACTGATCTCTCATTTTGATTCTGGTGGACATATCTCTCCATGTGCCTAGATGCCCGGGTCCAGCCCTGGTGGATCCAGGGTGATTCGAAGCATGGACGGCGTCGGCGTCTTAGAAAGAAGTATTTATTTATTAACAGAAGATTAGATTAGGAAGAAATAGTGTAGTAGGAAAATTAAGTGGAGAAAAGAGGCTGAATAACTTGGTTTACGTGGAAAGCCAATAAAACCTCGAGACAAGATGTTTACACCATCTATGTGGGCNGGGGGTGTAGATGCTCAGGGAAACTCAGGGGGAATCTCTGAAATCCAAATCGCCTTGCCCATCGGATTTATGCCACATGACTGTTTCACGGGTGGGATTCCCACACTGGCCCCCAGCATCTAGAGAACTGTCAAAATGCACTTAGAGTCCATTTATATCCTACCTGGGACCTGAAAAATTAAGACACCTCAGCATGCAGTCTGACCAGCCTCTGTTTGAATCCCAGTTCTGTTGCTTCTAGCTTGGGCGTGTTGAGTCTATGGATGCTGTAAAACCTTAGTCATCTTATCTTTAAAATGGGAATAACAGGGCCCTTCCCCAAAGGATGGAAAGAGAGGCTGAGTATGAAGAGCTTAGCGCGAGGCCCAATGTGTTGTATTTGTTCAAGAAACAATGCTCTACATCTCTCTGCAAGGTTGGAGTTATGGCAAACGCCTCCTCTAATTGGCCTGTCACTAGCCCATCCTTCCTTTCAATGATTTTCCCTTGAGGGGATTCTATAGGCAACGTTTTAAAGAAAAAGAATATTCAAAGAGTGAGCATAATGGTGGACCCGATCCATATTTTTGCATAAATTTTCAAATGGCAAATGCAATTTCAGGGAAAATTTTAGATAATCACCATCACCATCAAAAAGCACTTAAGTGCCTCTTCATAAGTAGTACTGAAGGAAGAGGACAAGACCACAGAGTCCTGCCCTCCAGGCACATTTCAAAAAATCACTTAGACACAATCTGTTCTGTTTAGAAAATCTCCAAACCCAATGGCTTTCTCAGCTCTTATCCCTCTAGCAGCGTTTGATTCGCATCGAAACCTTGAACCGCCCTCCTTCCTTATGGCACCGTGCATTTCTGGCTCTCTCCCTGCCTCGGGAACATGCAGCGTTCTTCCTTTCTCTCCTTGGCTGCCATGATCTCTGTTCTGCTGCTCACTGCCCATGTGACCTCAGAAAGCCAACCTAACCATCCTGAACCTTGACACCACTATCCACAAAATCGATGTAATGATACCTACCTCAGAAGGCTAGTTTGAAGATTATATAGGAGAAATAATCCTTAACTAGGTGGTATTTCATCTCTTAACAAGACTTTTGATATGATAAATAAAACTTAGAATCTTAAATAGCTTCCCAGCTTGGAAAAAAAATTCCAAAGTGTCAATATCAAACTGAAAATTCAAAATCAAAGTTATAATCAGGAGCTGTCTCAATCATGGTCTACAGTAAATACAGGCTCTGGGAACTGAGGGGTGGGTTCTAAGATCTATCCAAGGAAAAGAGAAAGCTTTGTATCCTACAAGGTAAATAGCTGGAAATAGCCCATTTAAAAAGTTTGCATTGTTATCAGACATGAGACAGAGCCTTAAAATACGTCAGTCAGTGTCTGGACAAACAACAACAAATTGCCTACTGATCAAAGTCTTGGATTAGGGTGTGTGGGAATAGCCACCAAAAGATAACAAAATCCCAGGCCAATTAGTGCTATGGATCTGGAGTCTGAATTCATATGACCTACATGAGAGATAGACAGATAGACATACGGATACACGGATATGGCATATCCATTCATAGGCTAAGGGATCAAACAGAGGCAAATGCAAAACCACCTATGGGGATATTTTACAAGCCAAGGAATTTCCTAAGAATTCAGAATAGAAAATTCCATGTGAAGATGAATTACTTAAGACATATACATAATTCCCACTCCCAAAATGCATACACACACACACAAATAAAATTCTATGATATCTGAAATTAACGGAATTAATGAATGAGTCAGAAAGAGGCTAGAATATTTGAATTAGTATAAGTAAAACAGAACAATGCTTAGTATATATTAGGTTTGCAACAGGTTCAATTTCCCCACCCTCTTTTCTTCTGTATCCTAAATATTGCTTCCAAAAGTCTGCCCTTGTCTCCTGGTGTGGAACATTTATTTTTGCTTTTGTTATAGTTTATTCATTTATTCATTCAGCAAAGGAGCCCATGAACAGACCTGAGCTTTAGGAAGACTGTCCTTTGTGCTACCACCAAATTGACTCATACACCAATGCAAAAAAAAAAAGGAATAAAATAATTCAAGTCAATAGTGGAGAACCAGGGACCAAGACAGAGGCAGGCAGTTCAAGGGAAGACAATCTATCTGCCTACAATAAGAGAGTAGCCATGTGGTTAAAAAATACATATGAGAGAAGGAACTAGTTGGATAGAGCAGGGAGCCACTTGAGGAATCTTCAGTGTCACTGGTGGGTTCTAATGGGTTGGGTCCCCAAGCTTAGGAGCGTAAAGCATCCTTCCAAACTTTGTGTGTGTGTTTTAAAGGCCAAGAGTTGGACCATAGAAGAATGAATCCTCCTGATCCCCGATTACATAACAGGGCTACAGTTCAGGGTTTTCAGAAGTTGCTCGTGGAGCAAGAGATGTTCACCCTGGAGGGGACAACAGTAACTGGAGCAAGCACTAAGCTGTGCCACCTATCTGAATGGTTTTCACAAGGAGAGAAAGAGGACTTCTGAGCTTTGGAAATCAGTGTTTGAATGAGGTGGTACCAAAAGAGAAATTATTTCCAGTAGATAGGAGAGTAAAGGAGGTAGGTGCTATTTTAATGTGACAAGGCCCTAGCTAATAATTAGAATTCTCCAAAACCAGAATTGGCTGCTTTGACAAAATGAGCTCCCTGAAACTGGAAATGTATAAACAGAAGCTCTGTGGTTGCTGTCAGAGCTAATATACAAAGGATTCGCAAGCTGGACTAAAGACCTGTCCAGCTCACAGATTCTATGGGAAGAGCCTAAGAAGATAAAAGGCAAAGAAAAAAGGTTAAAAGCAGCAACAAACACCCCTGCAAAAATATTTACCAATGAGAATATATAAAAGAAATTCCATGTCTAGAAGTATCAATGAAAACAAAAAGAATTTGATTAAATAAATAAGAGTGTTTTTCCTCTCTCCCCTTTTCCTGTTTCAGAACAGAGGGTGAGCACTCATTCACATACGCAATCCACAGGAACAGCACCCAGGGACACCGGCACAACTGCAATGCTAAAAATGTCATCGTTCCCATGCTGTCATCACTTCCCTCCTCTGTGTATATCTCCATGAGAAAGAGCTGGATCGAGCTCTGCTGTCTTCAACCCTGTAATTAGGGAACATGGGCCCTGATGCATAGAGTCAGAATCCCAGCTTGTGGCTTAAGGAGCAAAAGATAGCCCAGTCACGGCCATCCACACTCCATACTAATCAAGGGCTGATGCTTTCTCCTGGGAAACTGTCCTTACTGATATATGGTCCTATTATCCAACTAGTGCCCGAGTGGCCCCTTTGGCCTAAGACCTCTGGCCTTTCTAGTTTTGAGTCTGAAGAAGTAGACATTAAGGAGATTGAAGGATCAAAGAACCTTGGGAGGTAACTTCACTCAAGAGAAAATATCCTCTGAAGTCCTAGAAAAGTTAAAACTCAAGATAGTAAAAAAAAAAACAAATTTTAAAAAAACACAGAATAAGAAAACAAACAGAAAAATAAATAAATAACCTGCTAAGAAGGATAAGGATAATCAGAGGCCAAATCACATGAAGATCAGTGTGATCTGGCTGACTGCAGGGCCAAGCAGAGAGCTCACACTGGAAAAGGATTTAGCACAAGTATCCTTTACCTACCAGACTCTCATGGTGCACCCACGAGCTTTATATCAGGATTCTCACCTACACAGAATGAAGTAAGTTCAGAGATGTAAAGTCACATACTCTAGGTCACACCACTGGGAAAAAAAGAGAAGCATGGAGTTATAAACCCAGGTCTTTTGAGTCCAAGTCCAGTTCTCTCCGAGCCTAACTCTGTGTCCCTCAAGAGGGTCGACTTTCAGCTGACTATTAACTATGAATTGTCCTCTAAACTGTCCTTAACTGAGCCTTTTTCCATAACCTATCTGTCACCAAGCATGGGTCAAGTACCTAGTAAGTACCCCAGTGGGTTTCCCTCCTTGGTGAAATCTCCTTCACCCTTCAAAGTCCAGCTAACTCCCTCCCTCAATATTCTCCACAGTCCCTTCCCTGCTGGTGGTCTCAGAAAGTCATTAGTTTCTTAGACTCCTATGTCAACATATGTGATTAACAGCTCATTACTTTTTCTCTTTCATTAGACTGAGCTACTTCAGGGAAGGTCTGAGTCTGATTCATCATTATATCCACATAAGCACTGTACACAGTTATGTAAACCTTTCAAGTTCTCAGTGAAGTTCTGTAGAATGGAAAAGCAACCTCCAGCATAAGAAAATGAGGGTCTTGTTACAGAGCCAAGCTGTACACATTGAAGAAAAGAAACAGACATTGAAGAAAAGATCATTACATACTACAATGTGTAGCCCAGATTTTAATTACTGCAGAGATAATCCCTAAGGGACAGTCCCCTGAAAACAAAAAGCACACACATACCTCTCTCGCTGCCAACTCCAGATGTGCTTTCTTCTCGCAGAGGTTGGAAGCATCCACAAAGGATGTTCCCTATGACTATAAAGACAGGTCACTGTCTCATCAAGACTGGATTTCTTGATATGATTATGGAAAGTCCAAGTCTCACACCAAGAGAGACAGAGTTGGACAGAAAAGTACACATACTAAATTCTAAACGAAATTGAAAGTCTACATGAAGCTGATGAAAGACAAAACTAAAGATTCTCTCTAGGTTTTGAATAGTTTATGGTAAAGAAATGATGTACTCAAATAGCCCTTGCTATTTTAATATAGACAGTTCCCAGCCTCCAGGTGAACCATGTCAAGAAGAAATCACCTTCACAAGAGTACTTAGGCTTTTTGCATCAGCTGTAATGTCTTCTCTGTGTGGTAATCTGAGTTTCCAGGAACCACCTCTGGAAAAAAAGCCACATTTTTCATTTCCCATACACCTTGGCTGCATCTTCCTTCACTGAAATACTGAAGTATTTACTTTCATCTCTTCACTGGGATGTGAGGGCAGAAATTTGTACTTATCTGACATTTTAAAGTTATGTTTTAGTAGTAAGGATTTTTTTTTCCTCTATTACTAATTCTTATCTCTCAAAGTTCCTTTAATGGCTTCAAAATATCTTCTCTTACACTAGGTAATTTTCATACTTTTCTGAAACCAGTTAAAATAGTTCTATTATACAAGTGAAGAGGTACAGTAAGTATGCTTAGTCACAGAGAAACACAATATGGCCAATCCTGGTAAGTATTCTATGTGTACTTGGGAAGAATATATTCTGCTTTGTTGGATGAAGTATTCTATCAATATCAGTTAGACTAAGTTGCTGTGTTGTTTAATTCTATATCCTTACTGATTTTTCTTTCTACTTGTGCCATAAACTAACAAAGAATCAAAAATCAAATTTTATTTATTTTTTTTACTTTAAAATATTGTATTGGTTTTGCCATACATCAACATGAATCTGCCATGGGTGTACACGTGTTCCCAATCCTGAATCTCCCTCCTCCCTCCGCATGCCATCCCTCCGGGTCATCCCAGTGCACCAGCCCCAAGCATCCTGTATCCTGCATCAAACCTAGACTGGCAATTTGTTTCTTATATGATATTATACATGTTTCAATGCCATTCTCCCAAATCATCCCACCCTCTCCCTCTCGTACAGAGTCTAAACGACTGTTCTATACATCTGTAATGCTTAGGGATAAATCTGGCAAAAGAGATGCAAGACCTATAAAATATTTATATAAAATATTGCTGAGTTATATTAAAGAAAACCCAAATAAATAAAGATAATATGCTCATGAATCAGAAGACTTATATGTAAAATGCCAATTATACTCAAATTGACCTATAGACTTTCTGTAATCTTAATAAAAAATTCCAGAATCTTTTTCTGGAGAGGCAAAATCAACAAGTTGATATTCAAATTCATATGGAAATTCCAAGTATCTGGAATGACAACAACTTTTTGACAAATAAGAACTTTAACAGACTTACTCCCTGACTTCAAGACATTATAAAGTTATAATAATCAAGATATTATAGCATTGGTGTCAAACAGACAAATAAATGGTTGAAATGGAATAGAGTCCAGAAATATAATTGTATGTATATGGACAATTGATTCTTGATGAAAGTTCAAAAGCAATTCAATGGAGATGTTATGATCTTTTCAATAAGTGGCATTGGAATAATTTGGCATCCATATTCAATAATAATAAACTTTTACTTATACCTCGCATCATCTGCAAATTTAACTCAAAACAGATCATAAGGCTTAAATATAAAACTTAGAACTATAAAACATGTACAGAAGGGCAGAGGAGAAAATCTTTTTAAACTTGACTTTGGCAAAGATTTCCTAGATATTATACCAAAAGTATGATCTAAAAACAACTGAAAAATTACACTTTGTTAAAGTGACAAGAGTTTCTTCATTGAAAGACACTGTTAAGAGAATTAAAAGACAAGCTATGGTATGGGAGGAAAATATCTGGAAATCCTATATCTGATAAGGGACTTTCATTCAGAATACAGAAGGACTCTCAATAATAAAACAAAAACAACCAAATTTTTAAATAGGCAAAATATTTTCTCAGTGATATCATCAAATAAAGAATATAGAAAGCAAAAAAGCACATGAAAAGATGATCAAAATATCCTTGGTCACTAAAAGAATGAAAACTAAAATCACTACATCACTACACATCTATTAGAATGATCAAAATTTTTTAACTATAATTATAACAAATGGGAGCATATCAAACTAAAAACTCTTTGCAAAGCAAAGAAATGATCAACAAATGAAAAGGCAGCCTACTCAGTGGGAGAAGATATTTGCAAATGATATATCCAACAAAGGGTTAATATCCAAAATGTACAAAGAACTAGAGATCTCTTCAATAAAATTTGAGATACCAAGGGAATATTTCATGCAAAGATGGGCTCAATAAAGAACAGAAATAGTATGGACCTAACAGAAGCAGAAGATATTAAGAAGAGGTGGCAAGAATACACAGAAGAACTATATAGAAAAGATCTTCATGACCCAGATAACCATGATGGTATGATCACTCACTTAGAGGCAGACATCCTGGAAAGTGAGGTCAAGTGGGCCTTATGAAGCATCACCACCAACAAACTAGAGGAGGTGATGGAATTCCGTTGAGCTATTTCAAATCCAAAAAGATGATGCTGTGAAAGTGCTGAGCTCAATATGCCAGCAAATTTGGAAAACTCAGCAGTGGCCACAGGAGTGGAAAAGGTCAGTTTTCATTCCAATCCCAAAGAAAGGCAATGTCAAAGAATGTTCAAACCACAGTACACTCATCTCACACACTAGCAAAGTAATGCTCAAAATTCTCCAAGACAGGCTTCAACAGTACATGACCCATGAATTTCCAAATGTTTAAGCTGGACTTAGAAAAGGCAGAGGAACCAGAAATCAAATTGCCAACAACCACTGGATCATTGNAGAATGTTCAAACCACAGTACACTCATCTCACACACTAGCAAAGTAATGCTCAAAATTCTCCAAGACAGGCTTCAACAGTACATGACCCATGAATTTCCAAATGTTTAAGCTGGACTTAGAAAAGGCAGAGGAACCAGAAATCAAATTGCCAACAACCACTGGATCATTGAGAAAGCAAGAGAGTTCCAAAAACCCTTTGACTGTGTGGATTACAACAAACTGTGGAAAATTCTTGAAGAGATGGGAATAGCAGACCACCTGACCTGCCTCCTGAGAAGTCCGTATTCAGGTCAAGAAGCAGCAGTTAGAACTGGACATGGAACAACAGACTGGTTCCAAATAGGGAAAAGAATACGTCAAGTCTGTATATTGTCACCCTGCTTATTTAACTTACATGCAGAGTGCATCATGAGAAATGCTGAGCTGGATGAAGCACAAGCTGGCATCAAGATTGCCAGGAGAAAAATCAATAAACCCAGATATGCACATGACACCCTCCTTATGGCAGAAAGTGAAGAAGAACTGAAGAGCCTCTTTGCCAGAAGCCAGCGTGAGGAATCCCACCCATGACAAGGTCACGCGGCAGGAGATTTGATGGGCAAGGACAAGTCAAATCTCAGGTTTTCCCCCTGGCATTTCCTGAGCATGTACCCCCCCAAAATATGAATCTGCCTGCTTTTCCACTCTTCTGACATTCTCTGGAANTCAGATATGCAGATGACACCACCCTTATGACAGAAAGTGAAGAGGAACTAAAGAGCCTCTTGATGAAAGTGAAAGAGGACAGTGAAAAAGTTGACTTAAGGCTCAACATTCAGAAAATGAAGATCATGGCATCCAGTCCCATCACTTCATGGGAAATAGATGGGGAAACAGTGGAAACAGTGTCAGACTTTATTTTTCTGGGTTCCAAAATCACTGCAGATGGTGACTGCAGCCAGGAAATTAAAAGACGCTTACTCCTTGGAAGAAAAGTTATGACCAACCTAGATAGCATATTCAAAAGCAGAGATATTACTTTGCTGACTAAGGTCCGTCTAGTCAAGGCTATGGTTTTTCCAGTAGTCATGTATGGATGTGAGAGTTGGACTGTGAAGAAGGCTGAGTGCCAAAAAATTGATGCTTTTGAGCTGTGGTGTTGGAGAAGACTCTTGAAAGTCCCTTGGACTGCAAGGAGATCCAACCAGTCCATTCGGAAGGAGATCAGCCCTGGGATTTCTTTGGAAGGAAAGATGTTAAAGCTGAAACTCCAGTACTTTGGCCACCTCATGCAAAGAGTTGACTCATTGGAAAAGACTCTGATGCTGGGAGGGATTGGGGGCAGGAGGAGAAGGGGACGACAGAGATGGCTGGATGGACTCGATGGGCATGAGTCTGAGTGAACTCCGGGAGTTGGTGATGGACAGGGAGGCCTGGCATGCTGCGATTCATGGGGTCACAAAGAGTTGGACACGACTGAGCGACTGAACTGAACTGAATGGAGATGAAGCTTTTAAATAGTTAATTAGAGTGAGCCCTAAAGAAATATGTTACTATAAGAAGAGGAAATTAGAACACAGAAACACAAAGAGGGAAGATTTTGTGAAGTACAAAGAGAACAGCCATCAAGAAGGCAAGGACGGCATCCTCAGAAGAGACCAATCACACTGACACCTTGACCTAAGACTTCCAGCTTCCAAAACTATGAGACCTTACATTTCTGCTGTTTAAGCCACCCAGTCTGTGGTACTTTGCCACAGCAGACCTAAAACTAATACAATATGTAACAAGATGGGGAAGAGGTCTGTATTTCTTTTCATCGTAATTCCTCTTTGGAGGAACTTTTCTTATTTCAAGATGACATGGATCAATGTTAAGAGAAGTCAAACGTATGACCTGTGTCTGGAACTCTGGATACCTGGGCTTCCAGGAAGCAGAGCCAGGTAACTAGAGGATTTTGCCTGCTGTCAGACAGAAGATGAACTGAAGCTGGGGGAAGGTCGGAGAGTATGTTAGATTCCTCTCGCAGCTGTCACAAATTACCACAAAGGTAGTGGCTTACAACAACTCAAGTTTATCCTCTTATATTTCTGGAAGTCAGAAGTTCAAATGAGTCTGACAGGGTTAACACCAAAGTGTCAGCAGGGCTGTCTTCCTTCCAGAGGTTTTGAAGGAGAACCCATTTCCTTGCCTTTTCTAGCTTCTAGAGACTACCTGCCTCCCTTGGCCTATGGCCCCATCTTCAAAAAGCATAATTTCAACATCTGCTTCTATTGCCATGTCTCCTTTTTAAATGCTTATTCTTCTGCCTCCTTCTTGTAAAACCAAACCCCTGTGATTACACTGAGCACACTTGGTAATGCAGGATACCCTCCTCATCTCAAGATCCTTAATTTAATCACATCCACCAAGTTGCCCTTTGCCCTTTATGGAAATGTATTTACAGGCCTGAGGATTCAGAGATGGGCATTATGTTGAGGGAGAGGATATTATTTGGTTAACAACAATGAGGAAAACGAGAGGGCGGCACAGCCCAGAAGGGACTTAAGAACATAGAAATGTCAAAGGAGACTTGCTTGTGTCACCGGTCCTTCCCTTTAGAAATCTTCAGATACCACTACCAAAATCATAACACGCTTGTCACAGTTGGTTAGAGTTCCCCCAGGAGCAGACACTGAGATAAGAACTAAATCGTGTATTTGGGAAATAGTATGGGAGTACAGAAATTATAGCCAGTGGAGTATAGAAATGATATGTTATAAAGTCAGCTATCTCTGGGCAACTAGAGCTTAATTCCATTGGGACATTCTGGGGAAAGAAAAAAGTGTAAAACTCTTTGGAATTGTTCCACATGAGAAGAGAAGAAACTATCTCTACACCAGATTCTGTTGGTCATTGGCTGAGGGCTGCTCCTACATGGTAATTCCATGGCACTTCTATAGAAATGGATTGAGTAGCCTCAAAAGGCTTCAGTAGCCTCAAAAGCCCTCCAGCAAAGAAATGCAAATCTTGCAATCAAAAGTCAATGGGACCATTTCCTTTACACCAAATGGACAAGGGCAGGACTGTCAAAATTAGATTTTTCAGGGAAATCAGTGAGAGGGCTGACTTTTGCATCCTGATTGATATGGGGTTGAAATAGTCCATACATATGAGGTAACAGCTGACACCTGGATTGCACAGAGCAGAAGCAACAGCAGAAAGTGACTTCTGTGCTTGTCTTATACCTATAAACCTGCCACTGCTGCAACTCACGGTACAGTCTCTGTCCCTGAAAAAACCAGCCTTGGACTCATTGTCATCCCCGCTCAGGACTTCTGTAGAGCCCTGTTTCCAGTATTTCCCTGGCCCAAAGCCAGTTTCCCCTCCTCTCACACCCCCACATTTGGCTTAGACAGAACAGCAGTCTGCAGTGCTGCACATCGCTATTGCTCTTTTGAGTAGACAAAAATATGTTGGATAGAGTTTCCCTCCACCTACTACTTCCTCCCTTCATTAAAAAAAGAAAATTAAAAAAGAAATTACAAGAAAAAAAAATTCCCCAACTGTTATTTTCTCCTTTCATTTCACTCCCAAGTCCTCAGCCCTTCCTCTCCATTCTCCGCCATAAATCAGGCCTTTCTGGAGTTTCCATATCCAAATGCACACGGACAATATGCATGTGGGTACTTTTCAGTAAGAAGTCAATGTTCTATAATTTAATTTTCTCCTCTGACATTAAACCTGCCATTCTTTGCGTAATCGGACTGATAAATGCAGAGTCAGACTTCATCTTCCTGACATTAATACCTATCCGTACTTCAAATGCAAACAATTGTGACATTAGACTTTATAAAAATTACCAAGCACACCAACTTCACTTAATTAAACCATTTAAAAGCTGCTTTTGTTACATTTAATGAATGATATATTATACTGCAACGAAACATGCAGCAATACAAATACTTCACAATGGTCCCAATTAAGACTCACTTCACTTACGCCAATTGACAACACAAGTATTCCACACTTCATTCAGTTTGTGCATTTTAAATGAACTGGTTAGTGAGAAGGGTGCTTCTTTGCTAATGAGTTTTGTAATCAAGGCATCTATTTTAATTTCAAATTGGTTAGATTGGGGGAAATTGCTAGGCTAAATGACTGGTACTAATTAGGATTACAAAAATATTCATCATGCCATGGAATTAACATGGGGGTCTGATTTTCCTATATTTGCATATTGCTTGAGTTTTGGGGAAAAAATCTTGACAAATTGTCTTCTCTTTAGCAAACTGAACAAACACTATATCTGTTTTAGCCTTTCTTTTCATTTAAAGCATAATACATATTCATGGTTTGTAAATGAAGTTAAATGATTTCAACTTCTATCTTCATTACCATATTAAAGATGTCTCTATAAACTTCCTTTAAAAAACCCAGATTATAGTATTACCTATTTGAATGGCAAAGACTTATTTAATCTATATGTTAACTCAAACACTGGAGCAAATAGATGGGAAAAGTGAGCAAAACTGCATGAAGCCTGAAACACACACACACACACACACACACACAAAAAAAAAAAAAAAAAAAAACTGCTTTGTTGTTTCTTTTCTGCCAGGGGGAGATTATTCAGTCCTATGACTTATCAGGAAGCAGGATGATGACTTTCCTATTCAAGGCGCCACCTTGGTAAGTGACATCAGCTGAGGGATGCGCTAGAAGTAACTGGATTCATCTGAAGATCTGGTCTCCACTTGGGTGACCTTTTCCTGTCACTAGGACAGTGTTCTCTGAGGCTAAAGTTCCGTGTAAACTGGCCCCTATGGGATTCTGCCCCAGGTGGCGGAAGTCTGTCCATCTACTAGTCAGAGTCAGGTGTGATGGTCATAGTTGAGGGTCTCAGCCGGATGCAGAGAGCAGGCCAGTCCCCTCACTCTCGGGGTGACCTTGAGCAAATGGATACTGCTTTCAGGAGTCACATACTCTATTAACTTGGAAATAACAATACCCACTTTGCAGATCCCTATGAGAATTCAATGTAACCATGTATATAAAGGCACCCATTGGTGCCCATACACAGGGATACCTAAGGACATATTTGCTCTGTTTCCAAGAAGCACTTACATATTCAATACCAAGTAACATAACAGGAGGAATATAAGAGTTACTAAGCACAAATACCAATTCACTGAATATTTCTATACCTCTTGGCTCCAGAGTATTTGTTTCCATTAAAGCTGTCAAATCAAATAACCAAATGCCAAGTCAATTTTAGGATACAGTCACAAAATTCATCTGAAAAACCACCAGAAGAAATCACTTTCTTAATATCTAACTATAGTGGGTGCTTCTAAATAATAAAACCTGTATCTATCACTGAGTTGTAAATAGTATGGCTTGAGATTATATCCAAAAAGAATATTTTTTGTTAGAAAAAAACATAGTTCCTTGAGTTTCACAGTTAAAAAGGGACCATAGTGAGAAGCAAAGCTAAAAAAAAGAAAAACCTTAGACTTGATATATTCCTAGTCCAGGGAAATTTTCCTCTATAGCACACCACCTCTTGAAAATGTAGTTAAATTATAACTTAAAGTGATTTTACCTAAATTGATCTTATTCACACTTAAAATCTTTTTTTAAAGATCATTGTCTTATATTTGGGACTAAACATAAGTTATTCAAGGCAGCAAGGAGATCCAACAAGTCCATCCTAAAGGAAATCAGCCCTGAATATTCATTGGAAGGATTGATGCTGAAGCTGAAACTCCAATACTCTGGCCACCTGATGTAAAGAACTGACTCATTTGAAAAGACCCTGATGCTGGGAAAGATTGAAGGCAGGAAGAGAAGGGGACAACAGAGGATGAAATGGTTAGATGGCATCACCGACTCAATGGACATGAGTTTGAGTAAACTCCGGAAGTTGGTGGTGGATAGGGAGGCCTGGTGTGCTGCAGTCCATGGGGTTGCAAAGAGTCAGACATGACTAAGCAACTGAACTGAATTGAATCATAAAAGTAATCCAACGAAATAACACAAAATCTAAAAAACAAATGGCATTAATAAAAACCCCTAAAAACAATCCCATCATCTTAAGAGAACTCAGGTAATATTTGGCAATATCTTATACCATTTTTTATTTTTTTCTTCTTCCTTCCCTCTTTGCATACTTATACTCAAAGCATACTACTTAATTTTCTATGAATCATGTAAGAATTTATATATATATATAATGCCTATGAGATATATAAGTACTACATAGATATTAATATGTATCCATGTTGCTACAAGGTCATCATAATCACCATTTTAATGGCTGCATAATATTTGGGCAAACGTATATACCCTGATTTAAAATTCCTTAGTGTTGGACACTAAGTAAATTTCTGTCCAGATTTTATGAGTGATTTTGATAAACCTTATTATGCCTAAATCTTTTTGGTATTATTCTCTTGGTTCAGTCTCAGAAGTGAAGTAGCTGAATCAAGTTATGAAAACGTGTTTATCTTCTGATACGTTGCCGAGATGTTTTCCAGGAAGGAAAACTCATTTGCATGACCCTCAATACAATTTCAGAATATGAGTTTCATCAAAACTTTGTCAACACTGGGTGTCTTCCTTATGACACAGAAAGGAAAATAGATTTAAATTAAAACTTACTAAATTAATTTTAAATGAGCATCTTTTGAAAGTTTCCTTATGAATTCTCTGGATTAACTAGACTTATTGAATGTCAATGAATTCTCGCCTTTGGCTTACACTAATTCTCTAATGCTAATATTTTTAAAGTCTCCTTGTCTGTCAGTTACCTCACTTGCTATCTTCCAACCTTTCTTTGAAGGGATTCGTCTTGAGTCTATTTCTTCACCAGTTTAGCCAGCCATTAAAAATGACCCTACTGATACCAGCTTGACTTGGGGTGGAAGGTAAGGATCCTACTGATAGCAGCTGGACCTGGAATGGAAGGTAAGGACCCTACAGATAGCAGCTGGACCTGGGGTGGAAGGTAAGGACCCTACTGATAGCAGCTGGACCTGGGGTGGAAGGTAAGGAACCTACTGATAGCAGCTGGACTTGGGGTGGAAGGTAAGGATCCTACTGATAGCAGCTGGACTTGGCGTGGAAGGTAAGGACCCTACTGATAGCAGCTGGACCTGGGGTGGAAGGTAAGGACCCTACTGATAGCAGCTGGACCTGGGGTGGAAGGTAAGGACCCTACTGATAGCAGCTGGACCTGGGGTGGAAGGTAAGGACCCTACTGATTGCAGCTGGACCTGGGGTGGAAGGTAAGGACCCTACTGATTGCAGTTGGACCTGGGGTGGAAGGTAAGGACCCTACTGATAGCAGCTGGACCTGGGGTGGAAGGTAAGGACCCTACTGATAGCAGCTGGACTTGGGGGAAGGGAATAACTGAAAAGGTACATAAGGGAGATGATGCTGGGATTCCAACCATGTTATGCTTCTTGATCAGGGTGCTGATTCCACAGGTGCATTCAGATTATGAGAGTTCATTGAGCTCATGATATGTGTACTTTCTTGTATATACATTGTACTTTGAGTTAAAACATTTAAGGACTGACTCTGGCTCACGGTCAGGTACCAGAGGGAGGGGTCAAGGTAGAGGCAGAGAATGGAGGGAGGATAGGAGATTTGGCCAGGTCAGATCAGCCAGATCATAAGCCCAGAGAGGCTTGCAAAGGAAGGAATAAGCAGAACAACTCTTAGATTTAACTGGAAAACAGGAAACCTAGGATTAGAATTAGGCAAAGGGATGAGAGTTAGGGACACTGGGGAACAGTGTAAGCACAAAGGACCAGCACAAATGTGAAGGTAAGGTCACTCCATAGGAAGGGGTGGAGGAACACAGAGAAGGCTACATGCAATCAGAAGCGACTGCATCACATAAGCCCTTGCCCACCTATTCCTATAGTCACCTCTTTCACCAAAGGACTGCCACACCTGAATTTCTATCATGAGAGCATACCTGCTTCAGGAAAGGTGTTGTTGAGAAGCAATACCTGTATACCCTTCTTAATACATATATATGCTGCATCTTCCATTAATTATTTTAGCAAATGTTCTTTTCCTGACCGAAAGGTGTCAGGTTACCAAAAGGGACACCTAGAAGGTAGAGGCAGGGACCTGAAGTCTGGAACATGGTATAGAAAAGGTAGGCTTGGGAAGATAAAGACTTTTGCTGAAGTCTGTTCCTTTGAACCAGCACCCTTAGAGAAATGTTGCAAAGACTAGCGATTCTTACCGCACCACCCTCACTGAATGCAAGTTAATCTTGTGCATTAAACCAGTTTTATCATTCAGAACTCAGCTCAAATAGGTTAATGCTAACATTCGAATAACACGGTGGCTGTGCCATCTTTTTTAATACAAAATAGGGCCATTTTCCCTCAGTCCACTGTTTGTGTGTTCACCTTCAGGAAAGTGGCCTCCTGGAAACTGGTGTTTCTATGGTGATGGAGACAGCATGTTTCTATTGTATGGACGAGACATCTGTGAGAGCAGTGTGAGCTCACCCTAGGTGAGTGGGGCTATGGATTTTCCTTTCTCCTCTTCAGTGACACACAAGTGATTTTATAGGCATGAAAGAGGACCCAATGAAAATGCAGTGTCTCTCTCTAAATAAAAGGTACCTTTTGTCCCAGTCTTATTCCACAGGGAATAGGCTTCAGCACCACAGCCAGCCCAAGGTAATTCCCAACAGCATCATCCCCACCAGCTGGGGAGCCATGAAGCCTTTCTGTCATGGCTACTGAGGAAAGTTACCATCCCCTGCTAATCCTGAAGGCTCTGAGCACAATTACATTCTAATCAGAGGGTTTTCATGAGAATATAAATGAAAGAAACGTCTTCATTTGTACCAGCATTCCAGAAGTACAAATTTAAACTTCCCTTTGAGTTTTCAGGCCTTCTACACACTAGATACACCCTCACTCACTAGTGTCCTGCTCACGTGTGGCAGTCCGTCCCCTCCACTGCAGAGCCTGTTTTGCCAGTGACCACGCCCAGAGGAACCCGGTGAACTACAGCTCCTGGGGTCACAAAAGAGTCAGACATGATGTAGCAACTAAACAATGATTCCCAAGATGGCATTAGTTTCTTAACCAGCTTGTCACTCTGTCAGCTGCTATTGAAATTGGTGCGTGGCCAGCAATAAAAACAAAACACTCAAAGCTACACACCCACCTCCCTCCCAATTACCATATAGCAACCCTTCATTATGTGTGCCAGTGTTTCAGAAAGTGGTTTTTACATTGAAATTTCAGGCAATTCTAGAGTGGTCTAGCCCAGAAGCGCCTGAAAAACAATCATGTCTGAAATCCCACTGAGATTCTCATTTCTGATGGCCAAAGCCAGCTAGGTGCGTTAAAATTTCATTTTGCCAAGAAGACAAATGATATCAGAGAACCCTGCAATCCCACCTCTCATGCAGGAAAACAACTATTACCAAATCTGCATCTCAGTGTCCAGGTTGTATGCGTCTGTGAATGTATGAGCATGTGCCCATTCAAAACACTGTACTGAGTTCCTTGTCAAAATGAGGGATTGTTTTTAAACATCAGCTTTCTGTAACTATGAGAATAACACCTAACTTTTTAAAGGACTACAATGTCCTCAACGGAGAAGGCGATGGCACCCCACCCTGGTTACTCTTGCCTGGAAAATCCCATGGATGGAGGAGCCTGGTAGGCTGCAGTCCATGGGGTCACTAAGAGTTGGGCACGACTGAGCAACTTCACTTTCACTTTTCGCTTTCATGCATTGGAGAAGGAAATGGCAACCCACTCCAGCGTTCTTGCCTGGAGAATCCCAGGGATAGGGGAGCCTGGTGTGCTGCTGTCTATGGGGTCGCACAGAGTCGGACATGACTGAAGTAACTTAGCAGCAGCAGCTTAGCAATGTCCTCAAAACCTATCTCAAAATCTTTTCAAAACTTCTCGGTTTCAGTAAGATTACTGAGCCCTCCAGCTAATTCAAAATATCACAAAGTGAATTGTTTCAGTCGTTAGCAAGGAAGCAGTCTGATGGAGGCAAAAGAGAATCCTGCCTTCTAAATAACTGGTAAATACACAGCTGTCCTAAGATGTTCTAGAGCTTTGGTTCTGAGAGGAGAGGAGCAGCTTTTCGTTTATTATTTCCAATTTGGTCAACCATAACAGTATTTCTGCTGTGCTTTTATTAAACTACCAAGATTCTTATAAAAACATCTCCAAGATTCTTGCACACAAGAAAGAATCTCATCTTTACTGAGTCAGTTAATGTTAAAATGCAAGATGGCAGGAGAATCTGTAAGGCAGAGGGGAGCTGGCATAGGAGGTAATAGGACCCACAGAATAGCCAGAACAGAAGGACTTGATCAAAGGCCCACGTCACACTGAGAAGGACACGGAAAGACTCTGTGAGACTGGGATGCATCAGAATTGGAGAGGCATGAGCCTCCCACAGGGTCAAGGGCAAGGTGCATTTGCCCTACCTCCCCACCCTTTCATAGCTTTGGAAGTTGGAAGGCTTGGATCTCTTTCACCGCCAACCTGGCCCTGACCAGCACAAGATGGCCAAGTTTCCCAGGGGATTCACAAGCTGCCAGCCAATATCTCAATGAACACAAGATTATGTGCACTCTCAATTTCTAGACACAATTTTGTTCTATCCAGAAGGTATTTCCTTAATTCTCCAGCAGTGCCTTTATTGAGTGAGCGCTCCTGGCAAGTTTCCTGCAGCTTTGGGGAAGCAATTTGGAAGGTAGAGCAATTGGATATTGTCCTTTTAAAATATCATTCAATTAGGTCTTTTGTAATACATACAACGTAAAGAGATAGCCTTACAGATTCTAAAGAAATTGCTAGTGCATTTCATCAAAGGCACAATAATGGAAACATCGATTCTCTCCTCACCACAAATATCTCCCTTTGATGCTGCAGTTACCTTAATACAAGCACTTTTCATTTTCTTTGGAAGAAGCCCGTGCCTCAATGCATGCATGTCAGAGAAGGCTGCAGTCCGAAACGAGACATTTGTGTATCACTCTCGGCTACCCTTGCATCTTCATTTGCTGCTCCAAAGCATCCCTCTCCTTGACTCGAAACCAATAAATTACCCCCAAATAAAGAAAAACTCTGCTGTAACCTCAATGCCTGGATGATGTTTTATGGCATCTCTACAAATGTTGCCGGGGGCATCATCAGCCTTCTCACACCGTTTATTCAAAAGAGTGTCAGGGCACCAGTTAGAAACTTTATGGGCCTAAAGAACATTCAGCCACTTCACACAAAACATGTCAACAAGAAAGAGAACTTAAGGAAGAATGCATCCAGAAATGCTCAGTGTGGTTAGGAAAATCCATCAGTGCCCACTGCCACATTTGCAAATATTTTCACCAGGTGAGAAAGCAACCACCAAGTCAGAAACTATCTTGACTGCATTCTATCTGTAAGGGTACTTCTCGAGCAATGCTGGAGATGTTCTCAGTCCTCTGGAGCTGAAGAAAAGGAATACTTATATACTGCATTTGGTTTATCAACCTCGTGGCATGAGATGTCTGCTGCCTAGCTTGTCTAACCTAGCTTGTCTCTGCATGAATAAAAACATGGTTTAAGAGTTCTGAGTTTCATCTAAATAAATTATCACACAGCCATTGAATAACATCTACATGATTTATTTTTTTCAACATATATTCAAAATTCCTGGCTATACTAAGCATTTAAACAGAGACTATCTGACATTTGGCGAAGTCTTTCATACAATATCCACCTGATGCCATGAAAGAAATGTATTTGCAATGGCTCTTGCTCTGCAAATGTCATGTGGGTGTCCTTAGGGGATTGCATTTAGCACCTGATGCCCACCTTGAGGCTCTATTAATGAGAGATATAAAGGTTATGTTGAAATTATTGTTTAAAGGTGCTGACACTTCATACACACACACTCATGTTTAAAAACTACAGACTCAAACATATAGTGAGGAGCAACTGTTTCAGGACTTGAGAGAACAGAGACAAGAAGCTATTTCAACAACCCTGTTCTGTAGACAACTCTATGTAAGACAGTACTCATAAGCATCCATCCCCTTTCACTGACTGATTCCACAACATTGTGACCTAATAGTTGGTCATCACACACTGTACTAAGGTTCTGGAAAAAGCAGGAAATACAAAGAACAATCTAAATTCTCTTCTCATAGATATAAATTGATCAACTATAAATGGCTCATTACCATAGCAATACATCCATCCACTAATTCATTTGCTTAACAAATATTTGTGCTGTGCTCAGTAGCTCAGTTGTGTCTGATTCTTTGCAATCCCATGGATGTAGTTCTCCAGGCTCCTCTGTCCATGGGGCATTCTCCAGGCAAGAATATTGGAGTGGGTTGCCATGCCTTCCTCCAAGGCTCTTCCCAACCTAGGGACCAAACCCAGGTCTCCCGCATGGCAGGCTGATTCTTTACTGTCTGAGCCCCCATGGAAGTCCAAACTTTCAAATATAACAAATATTTACTGATCATTATTAAATGGCAAGCACTGTCCTAGAGACTGGTGCTACAACAGTGAGTGAAAGTAGGCACAACCCTGCTGTCCTGGAACTCGAAATCTAGGGAGAAATGCAAATGATGCCAAGTGCACGTCAATCAACAGGAAAACCTCAACCATGACAGGTAAACTGAAGGGATGTGTGCATAGCCTTGTAAGAAAGAACATCAAGGGGATTTAACTCTGTTGGGGAGCTTAGGGATGATGTCCTGTGAAAGTGATGTCTGAGATCTGGCAGTGAAGAGGTTTACTGTATGGAAGATCCCAGGCCCAGGAAAGGGAGCAAGGGAGACAGCTGTGGAGAGGGACTGAAGATGGTCATTGAAGTACTAACAGTGAGTTAGAAGAGAGAAGGAGGGACCAGACCAAGCGGGTGCTATTTATTGCAGCCTACTGAGAGTTTTGGACTAATCTGTGAGCAAAGAGAAGGTGCAGAAGGAATTTAAGCAAAGGCATGAAATCTAAAGATCTACATTTGGGAAATATATAGTTCAAGTTATAGGGTGAACATATACTGTAAGAGCTATCAGGGGTACCTCCTAGGTTTTTCTGACTTTTGCAACTGAATGAATATAATTAGGGAATACTGGAAGAGAACTAGCTTAGATGTGGGAAGATCAAGAGTTCATCTTTGGAATATGTTGAATTGAAACGGTTCTGAGACATATAGCAGACAAAGTCAAGTGCACAGCTGGATATATGTATGGATCTGAAGCTCAAAGGGGAGGACTCATTGGGGTACTCTATCTTGAATGTACTTTAGAAAACAATGAAATGGACATGTTTGAGGCTTTTTTCCCTTTGCTAAACTGAGAACAATGGTATATTCCAATTCAAGGCAGCATGGTGTGATAGGATATGCCTAGACTTGAAGTCTGACAAAAAGCTTCCAAGTTCTGGCTCCTCCAGCTACCAGGTGAGTGGTTTTGACCAAGTACTTTGGCTTTTCTGCACCTTTGCTTACTTCAGTCTCCATAAAATTATTTTGAATACACATTTCCCATTTATGGCACAGGGTTTGTTTTAAAGGTTAAATGAGTAAAATCACACACAAAAAACATCTTAAACCTGTGAAATGACAAATGGCATTGTCTTTAATGAAATATACCCACCTACATATTTTGATATTAAAGACTAAAAAGGAAAGTTAGATGCTGAAGACACAATCAATGTAGTTGGAACAATGCAATGTCACTGAATACCCTCGTATATATGGACGGAACAAATAGGCAAGTGCTTTTCACGGGGTGGTACCTGGGTGACAGGATGTGAATGAAAACAGAATTTGTTCACCTTTTGATCCAAACTGTAGGCCAGTACCCAGTCCTCTTGCTGGGGGTGAAAGAGCAGACTCTGGATGTAGAAGGTGAGCCGGTATTTCTGATAGGTTGCCCCTTCATCTGAGCTGATCAATATGCTGCTCTCTATCTCAGGATCACTAAGAAGCATGATCTAAAGAAAGGAAAGAGAAGAAAATATTGACTGAGTCACTAGCAGAGAATAAATACAAGAAATTAACACATAAATATAAAGTCATTTCTGCTTATATATCACAGCACAGAAAAGGGCACCTGGGTCTCTAGATGAAATATTGGTGTTTTTTTTTTCCTGATTCAGTCCTTTATTGGTAAATTGAGCTAAAATACTGTGCAAGGTTAGGTCTGCATACAAATGAGGCTTCATTTTTCTGAGGTCCATCTTCTAAATACTTTCATTTTTGATATTTATATTGTACATATTGGAAGTTCATTCTTATGGTCCTCTGTCCCTTGACCTTGGGACCATCACACTTCTGTCTTTTCGTCTTCCCTCTGTCAATTCTCCACATCACCCTCCATCACTCTCTTGCTTTTAAGTCATGAAAAAGATCCCACTGTTTCGTTCCTTCTGAACAGTTTTAGAGATTTAATTGATTTAGGTGGTTTCATGATCCCTTTGCTCTAGTTGTTTTCCAAAGCACATATCCCTGAAGGGCATTTTGGACAAATACTGATGCTCAAGAAAGTCTGTCCTTCCCAGGCCGAATGCGCAGAGTGGTGTAGTGAACAGACATCTGAGACAGCAAGTCCAGGGCTCAACACTTCTCTGCATACTGTCACCTTGGAACATTCCTTAACTTCTAGAGGCCTTGGTTTCCTCAATAGTAACTGAGTCTGATGATACCAAAACTGGCTTTGAATGCTTGGCATAATGCATATTCGTGACAAGTGATAGCTATGGTTACTGTCAACCTCTCAAGAGTCAAAAGTCTTCTCATAGGACCTCAGTGGCATTAGTCTCACTAAATATGTGAGTGACTCTTCAGTATTTAAATCCAACAGACACTCAGACATATCTTTCCCTTAATTAAACTCTTTGCAGTCTTTGTGGCCACTGACAATTCCATCCTTCTGGAAGCATTTTATTCCAGGGGCTTCTGTAACACCATACTCATCTTGGTTTTCCTTTCTACCTCTTTTGATTACTTAACTTTCTCTGATTATCCTTATAGTATAATCAACCCTCAGTTTTGACCGTCTCTTTTCACTAGATACATTGTTCCTCAGTGACCTCTTCCACTCTCATTTTTATTTATTTTTTCGTTACCACTTTTCTGGCAACAATTCATAAATTAAAAGTTAATTTAAGGTCTCCTCTCAGTTTCAGACTTGAACACAAAGTGTTGTGTCACTTTCTTCAGTTTGAATATCCCACAAGACCTAAAACACAGCATGTCCCAGGATACCTCATCCAAGCCCTGGTCCCCAGCCCTAGTGTGTCCTAGTTGTGTCCTAGTTCCGTGAGTGTTTCCACCGGCCACCCACGTGAAGCTAAAAGCCCGAGGTTCATCCCTAACTCTGCTTTCTCATTCACCTCCTATAATTAATTAGTCTCCAAGCTCTGCATGTTTCACCTACTAATTAACTCTAAAATCCGATCCATTCTCTCCCTGCCCATTGTGGTTCTGTTAGTCCAAAATGTGACCATTTCTGTACTGGATTCCTGTAAGAGACCCCTAGTCCATCTCACAGATTCAACCAGTATTCCTCCAACTCACTTTGTATACTGTGGCCAGAATAATCTAAAACCATTCAAAATCTTTGATTTTCCTATACCCTAAAGTTCTTAAGATGGGTTGGCATAATCTCCCCCTTGTGCTTGTGTTTCGCTCCATCATGAGCACAGGAGAAGGAGATGGCAGCCCACTCCAGTGTTCTTGCCTGGAGAATCCCAGGGACGGGGGAGCCTGGTGGGCTGCGGTCTATGGGGTCACACAGAGTCGGACACGACTGAAGCGACTCAGCACCAGCAGCCATCATTAGCATAGCTCTTTTGACCTTTGTCATCTAGCTCAACCCAACTTCCTTGAGATCCTGTTTGTTAAGTGACTTAATGAGCAAATGAGTTTATTTCCTCTCGTAATTTGTCCTCTCTTGGGCTGTACTGCCACTAGTTGTTAGGGTTACAGCTACACACAGTATGCACCATGGGGTCCAAAGTACCAAGTAAAGTCAAAGAAACATTTCCATATGCTTCTAAAATGAAAGTCTTGAAGCGTGGAGTTTTAAAAATTTACCATTAGGATATATCAGTATTATAATGTAAGCTTTACACAAATTCAATGCCTTTAACTGCTAAGATTCATAGTCATTTTCCTTTTTTGCTCCTTTATAACTTCCAAGACAAGCTTACTTTCTTTTTCTCAAATATTTGCTTTGGCTTCATTGAAATAAGTTATTACTAGTTATCAGCAATGGAGAAGGAAATGGCAACCCACTCCAGTATTCTTGCCTGGAAAATCCCATGGACGGAGGAACCTGGTTAGGCTACATTCCATGGGGTCGCAAAGAGTCGGACATGACTGAGCAACTTCAGTCTGTTATCAGCAGATTTTTGAGAGATAGATGCAGTACAGGCAGTCTAGTTTTTGTTGTTGTTGTTTTAATTCATGTGTGAATAATCTAGGATGAAAGCTCCTAGATTCATAGACAGAATAACCGGCTCCTCCCTTGGCACTGTGAAGAGTAAGGACTACTGGGAAAAGCATCCCTGCTGACCTTGAAAAAACCCCAGAGAAGGCCTCCATGCTCATTGAAGACTGCGAGGACAAATGTACTGGGAAAGAATGAAGCTTTTGCAACTACTCCCCCTCACTTCTCACCAAGTACTGATGGGCTACATAACAGGCAATGAAATCATTTCTCCCCTGGTGCAGAGAAATTAAACTGCTTCTTTTATGCAGGTATAAAGAAGTTTCATGCCTATGATTTTAATTAGAAGATAAGCCCAACATCATAAACGAACTTTATTTTATATACCGTGAGTTTCAATAGGGGTTACCATCAAATATCTAGTACGATGTACTCTCTCCTTCTAGCCTTGTTTCTTCCTCTGCACACACTCCACACTTGCATATACAAAGCACATTAATCCCTACACGACACAAACATTACATGTATATGTACACACATATGCTTACACGCACACCTCTGTGGAGCATTTATGCATACACATGTACAGAAAAGCAATCATATATAAGGTGGATTGACGTTGTGAGTTGGTTTTAGGGGACCCTTTTTGGCAAGAGTACATTTTTATTGCAATCTTTCTCTGAAATCCTTTTATATACTTTGATATCACTGGCAGTGTCTATATTCAATCTAGTGTCTGAGAAGAATGGAAGGAGGGATGTAGAAACCTATATGTTTTAGATTTCTGACCTATGCTGGGTACTTTGCAGGATATTTTATCAAAACGTCAAACAAGTTATGTGATGTATCATTATCTGTGTTTTACAGGTAAGGAAACAGGCTCAGAGGAGGAAAGGAACTTGCCTATTACCCCCTCTAACAGACTCAAATGTCACCACCGCGAGTCACATACACACATACTGATGCTAATGCTTTGCTCCACCTTGAAAAGCACTTTGTCATCTTCACCACGGGACAAGGGGAAGTCAAAGAAGCAGCTTTTTATTCTTTCCTTAAGCATCTTTAAGAAATTGGCTCAGTGGTAAAGAATCCGCCTGCAACGAAAAAGACGTGGGTTCAATTCTTGGGTCAGGAAGATACCCAGGAGAAGGGAATGGCAACCTACTCCAGTATGCTTGCCTGGGAAATCTCATGGACAGAGAAACCTGGTGGGCTACAGTCCGTGGGGTCACAAAGGAGTTGGACATGACTTCGTAACTAAACAACAACAAGAAATCTACACACAAAAAAAGCAGTTTCAAGAAAGCCCCTTTCCTCCTCTGACTCATTCAACTTTGGTCAAGAAGATATGAAGAATTAAATGAATAGGAATCCAAAGGGACGATAGAATGTTAGTGCTTGAAAAGGAAAAGAAAAAGAGGAAACTATAATATTAACATAAATGGAATCAGAAAGCAAAGCCTCAGTAGAAGTTAAACCTCAAAGTAAAATATGTATATTTTGTATGACTCTACATAACAACTTCTATATCTACATATATAATGAAAATCACTCCACATCCACCCAAATTGTTACTGGGAAGCAGGGATTTCAAAGGTAAAGAAAGGCCTACAAGGACAAAGCAGGCAAACTAAGTGAGCAAAGCAGATAAAGCAAGACAAGAAGCAGTAAGTACTTTGTCAACATAGAGAGTGTACACATTTCCTTAAAGTGTTTAAAATGAGATGGTTACCAAAAACATTTATACTCACATTAAATATCGTCTGTGGACTAAATTTGTGATATAGGCATGTGACTCTTGGCATAGTTATGAGAGTTTCATCCTACAAAGAAATTTACAACCCTTGCCTTTGAATCCATAATTGTAGGTATACATGTAGAAAGCCTACGGCAATACAGGTTCAGACATCTGTGAATTCTATATTTATGTGATTTTGATAGCATGAGCAGGAAAGAGTTCCCACTGGAGATTTTTTTGTTTTGTTTTATTTGGCTTTTGTTTCAGTTTGGCTTTGATTCTTTATCCAGCTTGTCCTGATACAAGATATGCATTGGGTGTATACATATGCTGGAAGAGAAGGGGGTCTTTCAAATGTGAACAGAGTTATCAGTGCTATAGGCTCTGGGGCAGCTGACCTGGGTTCACATCTCCAGTCTGCTACTTCATGTGTAAACGTGAGGATATTACCCAGTTTTTCCAATCAGCTACCTCATCTAAGAAAAATACTGATAATAATCATGTTTAACTCACCATGCTATTGAAAGGATTAAATGAAATAATGATTAAAGAGCTTAGCGTAGGGCCACAACTGCTAAATAAACATGAATGTTTATCCATAAATTACCCAGAATAAGAACATAACTAAAGGCAGAAGTAATGCCAAACAGGTTGGAGATTTAGGTATTATTTGCCTCTGTCACGACTCCCCTCATTCCAGAATTTTGTTGATGAAAACCTAAGGGGTGGGTGGTGGGGGTATAGGTATCGGGGAAATGATGTTCAATGAGCATAAAGTTTTAGGCTGTAGATAACCAAGTTCTAGAGATCTGAACAGCATTGTACCTGGAGTTAACAATACTGCACTGTACAATTGGAAGAGTTTGAGAAGAGTATAAATCTCACATTGTGCATTATCACAATTTAAAAAAAAAAAAAACGTGAAAGGATGGGGGGAAACAAAACTACATTTTACACTTATTTTACATGCATTTTACATTCTTGGCACCATTTTAAGAAAAGCACACTCTATTAGCAAATATAAAACAGCACCAAAATGAACACCAATCAGTAAGTAATTGTCAACTCACTAAATACAATTGCACTTTGAATGAACACTCTCATCTCTTCAGTGGGAGGCTCTGGTCCATGAAGAAACTAAACATACCTTAGGGGTAAGAATACAACTGAACATTCCTTAGGAGTAAGAACCTCATACAACCTCTCTTTGAATTGGATTATTCACTGTACATGGGTTGTACCTCACATTAGAGATGAACAAGTTTTAGTGTTTATCAATATACATATGGTCCTTTTATCTTTTAGTAGGAAATTCCTGATAAAGTTGAAGAATGGTGGCCCTAATTTTAATGCTGGGTTGCAAATTACAAGGGACACAGGTAGAAGTCATGAATCAGGCAGAGATTTTGCTTCACTTAGATTTTCAAAAGCCTATAAAGCTTGTTTGTGTCTAAATCAATCAAAATCAGTACTGTAAATGATAAAATTCTCCCCAGAAATCTTTCTAGAATGCCTACCTTCCTGATGCTGGGTAAGTCTTAAAGCACCCAAATTATAAAATTAATGAATATGTTACTTTATTCAGTTGCCATACTCTGCTTCTCCTGTGTGTGGTCTACAAAATGGGATGAAAGCTATAGGTTTCTCAGCCTCTCACTCTGCCAGAGTTCCCAGAAATGCAAAGGAAACAAATTGTAGTTCAATGCTTTGAAAACAGTCTCTGAATAGGAGTAAGCAGACTTCCTCTGAATAGAAAAGGAGAAATTCTATAATTTACTGTATAATTGAGTCCTAATGGGAGACTCTTAAGAGCTCAGTAATAACAATAATATCAATAGAAACTCAAAGAGTATAAGAGACATTCTTTAGGCTGACCCCTAAACCCACTGACATAATCAATATGTTGTTGACTATTGGTTTACACACAAATAATGCCTGTTATAGATATGGCTCTTAATCACAATATAACAATATACTACCAGTATTCACCCCTACCACCATCCACCTATTTACCTCTCTAACATTTCCTCTTATAGCAGAGGTTATGGCTGGCAGGAAAAGGGGTTGCCCCCAGGGGATATTCAACAATGCATGGAAACATTTTTTTGTATTGAATCAAAATTAACATACAATATTATATTAGTTTCAAGTGTAGCTTTGGTGATTTATAGTTTTATACATTCTGAAATTGCTTCAGTAAGACCAGATACCAATCTGTTACCATACAAAGTTATTAGAATATTACTGACAACGTTCCTTATGTGTACTTCACTTCCTCCATAACTTATTATTTTATAGCTGGAACTTTGTACCTCTGATCCCCTTCCCTTATTTGATCCATTTCCCGACCCTGGAGACATTTTAATTGTTACAACTGCAGGGTAGGGAAGAGAGTAACTGGCATTTAGTGGTAGAGGCCAGGTATGCTGCTAAATAATTACAATGCACAGGACAACACCGGACAACCAATAATTCTCTAGGCCACAATGTCAGTAGTGCTGCTATTGAGAAGACTTGTTACCATATTTGTGCATTTATAAGTGTATGTATGTATATATATATATGTGTGTGTGTATATACACACACACACATATACATGCATATATTATATATATATATCCTATTTAGGGAAAAATATGTAAACTACATATACATTCTTCAGAGAGAACATCAATGCATATTTATGCTTATGCGCATGTCTCTTTCACTCATTACCATTTATACATGCCATTCTCTTTGCCAAGATTAGACTCCCCACCTTTCAGCCCTACCCATTATATTAAGTATCTTTCTACTTATCCTTCAGAAATTAACTCTAGCATCACCAGTAAAGCAACAATCATTGAGGCCAATCAGGAAAAGAAAAATAGCAAAATCAACAACAATAAAAAATAACTAAAAAATGAGCAAAGGACTTCAGTAAATGTTTTCCCCCAAAAAATACAAAATATATTTTTGATGAGTATTTAAGGAAATTGGAACCTTTGTGCATTGTTGATGGGAATTTTAAATGGTGTAATTCCTCTGGAAAATAGTATCACAGTTCCTCAAAAAATAAAAAAGGGAATTATATATGATCCAGCATTTTCCCTTCTGGATATATAGCTTAAAGAACTGAAGGCAAGATCTTGGAGAGATATTTGTACACCCATGTTCAAATTATTATTATTAACCACAGCCAAAATGTGGAAGCACCTGTGTCTACTGATGGAAGAATAACAAAAATGTAGCACATACCTACACTGGAATATTATTCAGTCTTAAACAGGAACGGGATTCTGACACATGCAACAATGTGGATTACATGTAAGGACATTATATTAAATGGAATAAACCAGTCATAAAAAGACAAATACTATACGATTTCCACTAGAGTAATTATACTAGTCAAATTCATAAAGAGAGAAAGTAAAAAAATTACAGCCAGGAGCTGGGGGGGAAACAGAAAATTAGGAGTTGTTTAATGGGCATAGTTTTGCAGATAAAAAGCGTTCTGGAGACTGACTGCACAACGTAAATGTGCTTAACAATTCTGAAATGCACATTTCAAAGTAGTCATGTCAAACTATGTGGTATGCATATTTTACCACAATATAAAACACAAAATTAGATATGAAATGAGAGGAAACAATGGATTGAGAAAACCTGAAAACTAATCGGACATAAACACTATTCATTTGACCATTATTTACAGAGTCTTTACTTTATGCCAAGCTCTACTATAAGGTCCAGGATAAGAGCAGCAATCAAACCAAATAAAAACCCTGCCCTCAGAAGTTTGCATCCAAGTGAGGGAAGAACAGAAAATAAGTACATAAATAAGTAAAATATATAGCTATCAGGTGGTAATGAGTACTTTAGAGTAAAATAAATCAGGAAAGGAGACAGGAAGTGCTGAAGTCAGGGGAGGAGGTCTGAAGTGTGAAGAGCAGGTTCAGGAAAAGCTTCCCTGAGAAGGTGACATTTCAGAAAGGATACAGGAGTCCAGAGAGCTAGAACAGAACAAAGGCGGCAGAACGCTGAAGGTGGGGGGCAGTAAGTGGCACGAGCACCCTGGCTTTATCCCAGTGATGTGGCAAGCACTGGTGGGCTTCCGGCTAGGCACTGGAGCCCACGGCTTGTATTTTGATCCTTTCACCATGGCTGAATAGAGCATTGTGAGAGGCAGCAAACAGCAAGGAAAGAATCAGAGAGACCAGTAGGAGGCCACTGAATCCAAGTGGGAGAGACTGTCGACACAGGGCCAGCTCAGTTACTGAGATGTATCCATCTGTGGGTACAAAGGAAAAGTCAACAGATGAACTGTATGGAGACCCCCCGACAAAGGCAGAGGAGTGAAGCAGGCAGGCAGTGCTGATGTAGGCATGAACCGGCATGACTGTTCTGGAAAGCAATGTGGCAGGAGGGAACAGGACTCATAAATATTCACAATTTTGACCCTATAATTTCTCTTCTAGGACTCTGTCCAAGGGAACCATCAGGGACCCAATAAAAGGCTTATGCACCTGTGTGTTCATCTCAGTGTTATTTATAACAATAAAGCATTGGAAACAACTCAAATATCTGATAGAATAATTAAAGTAGGCTAAATCCATTCAATGGAATATTATGCAGCTGTTAAGTATGAATTCAAACAGTTTTATGAAATGTGAAAAATAATCATATGTGGAAGCAGTACAGAAAAAGCAGGTGGAAAACATATGAGGCATAATCTCAAATTTGTTCAAAATGGTTNTCTGGTTCCTCTTGTCAAAGTCTAATGCAGATCAGTTAATAAATTGATGGCCATGTTAGTTAATAAACTGATGGCCATGTTATTTTTCTGCAAGATGTTTAATTCCAATATTTTTAAGAAAGCAATTCTATCCCTGAAAGAGAAGGAAAAAGAAGTTTCATGATAAAAAAAAAAAAAACAACCTGAAATCTGTAAGATTGGGTTGGAAGTCATTTTCATTCCTTTTGTCAAACTGTTTTAGCGTTTTGTTATGGTTTGATCTGAGGGTCTTTGGTTTGCTTGTTTGGTCTTTCTCCATCTCAGGAACACTAAAGGAAGATGCAAAACCAAGCATGCATACCTGAGATCAGAGGGAGGGTGCTGAGATACAGGTTAGAAGGCAAAGGATTAGGTGCAATGTTTACATAGCCATCAATCATACCCAGGTGTACTGGGAAAGATCTTGAGAAATATCAAGCTAGCTGAATTAAGATCATCCACATTAGTTATTGTTTCAAGCCTCCAACTTGCTACTGTGCACATCTGGGACCACAGTGGAGCCCCAGAGTTAAGAATCGCTGTTCAAAATCCTAAAATCAGAAAGGCAATGACTATATGAAGAGATTAAAGAAAAAATGCTCACCAGCCTGCATATTATCTACCACCTACCACAAAACAATCCTAATGTATAAGCCATCTTGTTGAAGCCATGGGTGAGAAAGATTCTGAAAACATTCTAATGCACGAGGGATGGTAAATGGAAATTAATTGCATAGTACTCATTATGACTAATTTCAAAATTGCAGATTGTCATTGATACAGTATTTATCTAGCATGGTAGCTTTAGTATTTCATTCTGGGAACACTATAAAAAAATATGGAAACCTGCTGAACTGTTTTTCCCAACAGATCTTGAATTCTTCATATGAGGAGCCTTCAAAACCTAGGCAATTTTCAGGGACTTAATCCTACTGGGATTAGCAATTTGGGAATAATTATTCTTGTTAAAAGAGGCAAGACAAGTATTAGCTTATGCCAAGGAAAACAATTAGGGGAATAAATATGCTTGGAAACGTCCTGTGTCCTGATCTAGCTGGAAGAGACTATGCTGTGGAGACCTTCATTAGCATTAGGAACAAATCACTTCATCCCAAGAGCACCTCCTTTTTTAAAAATTTATTTATTTATTTTAATTGGAGGCTAATTACTTTACCCAACAAGAATGAGAAGCATGTAAACACGAGTTAGAACTCAACTCCTCACCCCCATCATCATTTATGCTTCTGAGGGACAGGACGGGCTCCCAAACAGCTAAATGCTGGATGTGATCAACAGGGAGCCAGGTGACTTTCTGAAGAGCAGCCCTTGGGGCCAATGGACCATCTAAAAGCCAGTCTGTCCCAACTAGCGGTGCCTCACTGTTCCTCACCAGTTCAGGAACCATCCTAAGAAAGGCAACCGTGGCACTGAGTCCAGTCTCTCAGACCAGAGGCACTGAGCTTCCAGAAAGAGTGAACATGAACGAGAACCAGGCTCTGCAAGGAGCTGGAGGCCCTTGATCTGTGATTTCCACCTTTAGCTCAAGACACCTGCTCTGCCTTCCTTCACCTTCAAGTAGAGTTAGTATCAAGGCCTTTGAGTGGCATCACATTTTATATTTTGCCAAGTCCTTCCACAGCTGTTTTCTCCTCAGTCTGCTCCCTGAGGAAGGCAGGGTTGGTATTGTTACTCACTGTACCAGCTTCTTNGGCTCTGCAAGGAGCTGGAGGCCCTTGATCTGTGATTTCCACCTTTAGCTCAAGACACCTGCTCTGCCTTCCTTCACCTTCAAGTAGAGTTAGTATCAAGGCCTTTGAGTGGCATCACATTTTATATTTTGCCAAGTCCTTCCACAGCTGTTTTCTCCTCAGTCTGCTCCCTGAGGAAGGCAGGGTTGGTATTGTTACTCACTGTACCAGCTTCTTGGAAAAGGCAACGGCACCCCACTCCAGCACTCTTGCCTGGAAAATCCCATGGATGGAGGAGCCTGGTAGGCTGCAGTCCATGGGGTCGCTAAGAGTCGGACATGACTGAGCAACTTCACTTTTAATTTTCACTTTCATGCATTGGAGAAGGAAATGGCAACCCACTCCAGTGTTCTTGCCTGGAGAATCCCGGGAATGGGGGCTGCCGTCTGTGGGGTCTCACAGAGTTGGACACGACTGCAGCGACTTAGCAGCAGCAGCAGCAGTATTAGCATCCTGTGGCTGGAAACAAATTACCACGAGCTTAATGGCTTAAAATGACGTAATTTTATTACCTAACAGTCCTGGATGTCAGATGCCCAAAATGGGTCTCACTGGGCCAAAGTCAAGGTGTCAGCAGGGCTGCCTTCTCTCCTGGAGGCTTAGGGTGAGACTCTTCTCCCTTGTTTTGTCCAGCTTTTACAGGCTACTCCCAACCCTGGTCTCAAAGGCCCCTTCCATCTGCAAAGCCAGCAATGGCCAGTCCAGTCTTTCTCACATCACAACACTCTGACTCTTCTTCCCTCTTACAAACTATCAACTAAATAAAGCACAACCTAAAAGCTGAGAATTCTGTGTTATTCAGTGAAATTGCTGAGGACTTTAGCCTGGGAGGCATTCTCTCAGATAGCTCTGAGGGATGGCTGTGAAGAGGCAAGCCAGGAGCCAGGATGCAAAGGAGTTTATGCAACAAAACCAGGTAGTTAGAACACCAAAAGACTGCTGCTGCTGCTGCTGAGTCGCTTCAGTCGTGTCCGGCTCTGTGCGACCCCACAGACGGCAGCCCACCAGGCTCCCCCATCCCCGGGATTCTCCAGGCAAGAACACTGGAGTGGGTGGCCCTTTCCTCCTCCAATGCATGAAAGTGAAAAGTGAAAGTGAAATCATTCAGTCGTGTCTGACTCCGCGATCCCATGGACTGCAGCCCACCAGGCTCCTCCATCCACGGGATTTTCCAGACAAGAGTACTGGAGTGGGGTGCCATTGCCTTCACCAAAAGACTACTGTTAATTAAAGAAAACTCAAACATCNAAAAACTGGGAAAAGATGTGTATAAGAGACAGGTCTGACTCCGCGATCCCATGGACTGCAGCCCACCAGGCTCCTCCATCCACGGGATTTTCCAGACAAGAGTACTGGAGTGGGGTGCCATTGCCTTCACCAAAAGACTACTGTTAATTAAAGAAAACTCAAACATCTCACCTTAATGAATTTAGCACGATTCTATATATGAGAAGATGCAATAGTCTGGGCTCATTGAAATCATTCCTTTGAGATGAACCCTACCTTTCCAGGGCTAGTATCCTGTTTTTTCTCCTGCTTGAATCTTTTCAGGATGCACAGCCAGGGTTGACAGCAGCAGCTTGATGGTCACAACAGCATTTACTTACTGATATGGCAGGGACAGTCTTTGTCCACACCACTTTTAAGGACCTTTCCAGAATGCTCACCTGGCAACTGAGCCAGGCAGGTACTCTCTGTAACCATCACCATCCTAAGCCAGGCAGTTTCCAGACAGGAAGGGGAAATAAAGCCACAGTGACAGTAAAAATTTTTAAGGCCAGCAGATGAACAACCTTAATTCCACCTACAATTTGAATCCCCCCTTATCATGTAACCTAACATATAAACAGTCCCGGGATTAGGATTTTTCCAGGCAGCCAACCACATCCCTTTCCAGGAGCAAGGAAAGTAGGAGCCTGTGATGAGCAGCTTGCCCAAGGTCACATCCGGTCACCGAGTGTAAAAACGGGGCTCAAACTCAGAACCTGCTTTCCCTAGTTGAGAGCTCTGTCCTTCCTGTTCTGGAAAGCAAAAGGACACCACAAGGGAACAGGGTGAGTGCAAACACAGGAGTAGAAAGGAATCAGAGCTGGAGAGACTCCTTAGGTCTTTGTCAACCATCCCCTCCTCCACCCCCCCCCACC
>SJYA01002970.1:115362-130294 GCA_006410615.1 Neotragus moschatus
TGCAAATTTGACCCCCTTCTTCCCCAACAAAAGAGCCCTTGGCAGAATGTATTTTTCTTTCCCTTTTGGGTTTTCGGGGAGTCGGGTTGTTTGGTGGGCCTTCTTCTCTTTCCCGACATGAAGCAGGAAGGGAGGGGACCAAGAGGTAGCAATTTTACCAGGCAGGTATTCTCTGTAATGATCCATCATCCTGTGCTGGGCGGTCCCCAGACAGGCAGGGGAGAGAGAGCCACAATAACAGCAATAAACAGAGAAGAGGGTCTTCCAGGGAACAGCATAGTGAGGGACCCAGCTGCTGCAGTCGGGGAGAGGCGGTAAAGGCAAGCAAGGAAAAACTGAAGCGGAGAGACGGAGATGTCCAAAGGTGGTCGTTTTATATTTTGCCCCAGTGACTGCTACTCTGTGTACGTGTGTGCGCGTGTGTGAGCTTGCGTGTGTTTTCTCTCCCCATAGCTCCAAGGAAGGAAGCACCACACACACCCTCACAAACTTTAAGTTGTTAAGGATGAAGCAGCACATTTGTCAAAAGGTCCAACTGCCGCCTCAGATTCCAAAGCTTGCAAAGGATCCGCCCCTATGGTGATTGAGATTAATCGCTTCTCATTAAGAGCCAATAAACAAACTGCTGCAAGAGCGCGCCTCTCAGCCACAGCCCACTGTTGTGGTGTCTAATTGCCAAGCGAGGGCAGAGGCAGACCGGAGAGCTGTCAAATGTAATTTATAGGTTTTTAAGATCTAATCATTTTCTATAACATTAGATTAAATGACAGTTTGTATTAAAGAGGAAATTACATTTCGGCTCGCTTTCTTCACTTTCCCCCAGCTTTTCTAGCTATGGTTTTCAAAGAGCTCTAATTCCACAGCACAGGGCCAGAAAATGCCCTTGACCATGTACTTCAAAAGGATCAGTCCAAGGGCTTTCCTGCACCCAGAAGTCTGTCCGGAGAAGAGGGATCAGAGATAAACGGGAATATTCTCTTAAGTGAAGCCCCTCTATTTAGGAGCCCCATAAAGTCAGCCCCCCTCAACTTCAGCAGAGCTATGCTGTCCTACCCTGTGATCACCCTCAGCACTGAGGCAAGGAAAAACTTGTACAAATAACATACCTACATTCCACTCCCAGGTATATATCCAAAGAAATTCAAACCAGATACTCAAATACATGTACCTTCCTGCTCACAGCAGCACCATGCACAGAATGTAGCTAAAACATGTGGAGACAGTCCAAACATTCATCAACAGATGAACGGATAAGCAAAATCTGGTACATATACAGGGGCCGTTCAGTGCAGTTCAGTTGCTCAGGCGTGTCCGACTCTTTGCGACCCCATGAACTGCAGCATGCCAGGCCTCCCTGTCCATCACCAACTCCTGGAGTTCACTCAGACTCACGTCCTTCAAGTGGAATGAAGTACTAATAACTTGTCACAATATGGATGAACCTCAAAGACATTATGCTAGTGAAAGAAGCTGGTCAAAAAAGGTCACATATCACATGACTTCATTTGTATGAAATATTCACAAAAGGCCAGTCCCTAAAGATAGGCAAGTTGGTGGTTTCCAAGGACTGGCTAGGGAGGAACAGGAAGTGACAATTTAATAGTTACAGGGTTTGGGGGACGGTGATGAAATGTGTTGGACAAGATAGAGGTGGTGGTTGTACAGCCTGGTGAAGGTATTCAATGTCACTGAAGTGTTCATTTTTAAATGGTTAATTTTATGTTATGTGAATTTCACCTCAATAAAAAATACAATAAAAGAGCTATGGCCAGCACTGCTTATCTCCAGTCTCCCTTGGGCAGGCCAAGAAAAACTAGGATGAAAATATTAAACCAAGTTACTAGTAAGCGCAAAACTGACTCCCATCTGGCTTGTAAAGTAAGTAGTCTCCTAACAAACCCCTCTCCTTGATGAAAAATAATCATAATATAGTTGGTCTAAACAGCTCCCACAGCCCACTGCCATGAGCAAAGCCTGAACAGCTGTACTAACCCTGAAGCCCACTACTGGCCTGTGAGT
Source organism: Neotragus moschatus (assembly GCA_006410615.1). Classification (NCBI taxonomy): domain Eukaryota; kingdom Metazoa; phylum Chordata; class Mammalia; order Artiodactyla; family Bovidae; genus Neotragus; species Neotragus moschatus. Next base: position 117,382 of record SJYA01002970.1, read on the forward strand.
CTCAACACTGGTCTGTTTTCTTCCCACAACGCCCAACTGCAGCTCAGGCTGAAGAATCCACATGAAGAACTCATGTGTCCTGCTGATGTAGGTAACAGTTCCAGGCTGACGACCACTCCCAGGAACAAATCCCATTCTAACTGTCTCAAGCCTCCTCTTCCTATTTCCTGAAAATTAACATTACCAACAGATTTAATTAACAAGCAGAGGCTCCTTCATGCCTAAATATCATGCTTGAATGCTCTCATTTTAGAGGATGGTGTACAGGTGCTTGCTTTATATAGCTTTATGAAGCATGTGTTATAAAACCACCTCACCCATATGGCTTTTCTATACCATGGCAGCCCATTCATCTCATTCCCATAAAATCCTAGCAATATTTAAGTGTTAAAGGTGACTTTCACTATGATATTTATTATCAGATAATGAAAAATGGGACAGATAGCCTTCAAACCTCCAGGCAATGGACTGAACCACGTCTCTTCTAAGCTTTTAATAACAGGACTACCATATTTCCTGGAAATGACACAAATTCCCAGAGTCCCCTTTGAGATTCTCATTTGGCAGCATGAATTTTCTTAACAGTTCTTTTTATTTTTACTTTAGTGGAGACCAAATCTCATATCAGTCAGAGGAAAATCAGTTAGTTGAATATTTGGATCTGCTTTCTCCATCAGACTGGACATTTTTAGCATAGCCCTGCCCTTCCCATTTGGCCAAGAATTCCCTTAGGACTCATGTCTCCCCTTGCTGTAGATACCCCTATAGAACTCAACATAGAGAACTGTCAGAACAGAGCGGGAATTAACTTATGTCACTGTTCCCATCTCTGGACCCTCCTGAATCCTATGCCCTGTTGCTATTATATGAGTGAGCTTGCTTATGGTCATCTATTACTCTGTATGTTTGTGTGTTTAGCAGAGAATAGTGACACCTGACTTACCTTTCTATCCCTGGCATTCGGCATAGTATCTAGTCTGTTGCAGATGCGAATAGCTATATCTGAGTAAAATAATAATTAACTAACTCTGAGAAAGCTATTATAGAGTATGATCATCAATCACAACTATATCAGCACAGAGTTGAGAGCACATGAAAGATACAGCAATCTTCTTAAAATCCCACAGTTGTCAATGATATAATGTGGCACCATGGAAAAGACCATCTGAATCCTCTGAAACCTCTGTTAAACACTGCATCTTCCTACATCCTACCACAGATATCCCAAATTGGGATTTCGGACTCAGGAAGCAGACCCCTGAACTGACCTTATGACAAACACTGAGATTATTCTAACGCTTACATGTGTCGGCATCTCCCCTTTAGAGTGTCTGCAGCAAGAATATCAATTTTCCTCCAGTTTCTTACAGAACAGAAGTAAATCGCTAGTGTCTGATAGCCCTGTATTAAGGGGGTGGCCATGGAAAGTTTGAAGGACTCACACAAATTAAAATGGAGCATGAAATGCTGAAGCATCCTTTGCACAAGCGGTTAGTTTCTGGACTCAATGGGAAACCAAGGACTGCAGATGAGAAGGAGGTGGCCCAGGGGCAGAACCAACCACAGCAAGGGAATCATGGCAGCAGTGATTAATATCCTCCTCTGACTAGTCTTTAACCCCCACTACTCTGTCACAGGGCTTCCCTGGTGGCTCAGCTGGTAAAGAATTCACCTGTCATGCGGGTGACCTGGGTTTGATCCCTGGATTTGGAAGATGCCCTGGAGAAGGGAACAGCTACCCACTCCAGTATTCTGGCCTGGAGAATTCAATGGACTGTATAGTCCATGGGGCTGCAAAAAGTTGGACACGACTGAGTGACTCTCACTCACCTGTCAGAGGTGTGATCCCCAAACTGCCCCCCTCATAACTCTATGTCTTCCTCCCTAAAGAGCCTACATTTTCAGCTTTCTAAACATCACCCATTTACAGAACTGGAAAGAAATTAGCATCAACTGTGTAGCAATGAGCTGCTTTCTACATTTAGTTTCTGAACTAGAAATGAGCAAGAATTAGCCAGCTTCTCTCCTCATTAATAGGCAATAGTTGCCATCCCTGCTAATTTACAAAATGTTAACACAACTTGAGCTACTCCCTGGCTGTCGTGACTAGCTTAAGGTGACATCAAAGGGAAACACATAATATTTGGTGTCACTGTGTGCGTTCATTTAGGCTAGAGAGGCAAGGATGTGGGAATACAAACTTGAATTTGATCAGAATAGAGTAAGCACAGCTCTCAACTCAGTCCCAAGGTGGAAAGCAAGAGGACTTTCAGCCTTTGTTCCTGCCCCATGGTTTAATGCAGACCCTAAGGATCCTGGACATCTAGACTAGGAAGGGCCAATTTAAGTCAAAGGGCAGAAAAAGATATAGTTGAGAGCAGTGAATTTCAAGCTTGCATATGTTCATGGATCACCAAAGACTGTATTAAAATACACATTCTGGTCCAATGGGTGTAGTGATGGGTATGAGATTCTGTACTTCTAACAAGCTCCTAACTTAAGCTGATGCTTCCAGGTCTACAGACCATACCTTGACTAACATGGACTTAGAGAAAGTAAGGATATAAGTGGTGTAGTCTTGTGATGCTTAGGCTAATGTGCATTAGTCTCCCCCAAAGAACTTGTGGAACCACAGATTGCTGCCCCGCACCACAAAGTGTGATTCAGGGATTTAGTGGGGGAGGTCTCTAAGAAGTTCTCAGATGCTGCTGATGCTGTGGTTCAGGAATCACACTTTAGAAGCATTGGAGCAGTAAAAGGACACTAGACAGAGAATCTGGCAGCCCTGGATTCAAACATCACTGTGGGGCCAACTCTCTCAGCTCTCAGCACCTGGTGCAAAAGCACATAATAGTAACTACGGGTTGGTTCATTGGTTTGAGTGGGTGTTAGATAAATGAGATAATGTACATAAAATTTTGATCATAATTTGTTAGCTCAACAATGGACAACAGTGAACTTCCTTCTGGTTGTCAAGATTAGACAGAAGGAGGAATATCTATATGATAAGACTATCCTGGGATGTGGCTTCACCATGATAAGATTTCACATCAAAAGCTAGCTTTGCCCAGGAGTCAAGATAATCATGAATCAATATATTGTGCCTGCTTCGATTTGCCCATGTCTGACCTTCCACCTCTGATATATAGACTGTTCTTTATTTTCTTGGGCTCCAAAATCACAGCAGATGGTGACTGCAGCCATGAAAGTAAGACACTTACTCTTGGGAAGACAAGCTATGACAAACCTAGACAGCATATTAAAAAGCAGAGATGTTACTTTGCTGATAAAGGTCTGTCTAACCAAAGCTATGGCTTTTTCAGTAGTCATGTATGGATGTGAGAGTTGTACTATAAAGAAAGCTGAGTGCTGAAGAATTGATGCTTTTGAACTATGGTGTTGGAGAAGATGCTTGAGAGTCCCTCGGACTGCAAGGAGATCCAACCAGTCCATCTTAAAGGAAATAAGTCTCGAATATTCACTGGAAGGACTGATGCTGACGCTGAAGCTCCAATACTTTGGCCACCTAATGCAAAGAACTGACTCCATGGAAAAGATCCCGATGCTGGGAAAGATTAAAGGCGAGAGAAGAAGGGGATGACAGAGGATGAGATGGTTGGACGGCATCACTGACTCAGTGGGCATGAGTTTGAGCAAGCTTCAGGAGCTGGTGATGGACAGGGAAACCTGGCATGCTACAGTCCATAGGGTCGCAAAGAGTCAGACACGACTGAGAGAATGAACTGAACTGATGCAAGGCAGTGTGAAAGGTGCCTCTGAGACTGGGGACTGAGCAAGATGGTTTGTACTCTCAAGAGGGGACATTCAGTCCTAAGTCGTAAGAATTTGGTCTGTTATGGGTAAGACATTTCACAGGGAATATGCAAAACAAGGAATATAGTGAGTAGAATTAGTGAGGACTATAAAGTAAATTATCTGCAAATAATAAAAAATAACCAGAAAATGGAAATACTGCTAGTGTCCTCTGTTTGAAGGGCTCAGTAAAGGAACAGCTATTCCTCTGTAGATAGGAAGGTCCAAAAAGCAGACTTTCTTCAAAAACACATTCCACTTAAGATACTCCTATTACACTATTACTTTGTTGAAATTGTTGATATTTAAGACCCAACCTTTCAGTCTGAGACCACCGACAGAACAGCATTTACATATCAATTCTGAAATTTTAACTTTAGTGTATATAAGAATTACCTGGAAATTTTGGTAGACCATCTGCATCCCATGCGACATGCTCTGGAGATGCTGATTCTGAAGTTCTGGAGGTAAAATATAAACCTCCCAAGCCCCCATTTTTTCCTAAGACACCATTTCTCCAGGCTGAGCTGAAGAAAAATGTCGCTTGTCCCCAAGCACTGAAACTAGCTCTGCTATTTCAAATGGAAATTTCCAGCGGGTTTTCTCCAAAACTGATTTATAAAACATTTTTGTAACTAAACCAGATCTATAAAAATAGCCTTAAAATTTTAATCACAATCATAATAGCTAATATTACTTGCTCTTACAATGTGCCAAACTGTATGCTAAGAATTTTTTACCTGCAGTGTTCACTTAACCCTCACAAGGACTCTAGGAATTAACACTCTTTACTAACCAGTTTTCAGAGAAAAGTCCAGCAATTTGAGGAAACATATAAGATTGTACAGCTAGGAGGTAATGTTGCAGGAACAAAAATTTGATATTTTTAACCCTTAAACTTACTATTGTATACTAGTCTAAAATCAGTATTTGGTGTGTGTGGGGGGAGGAGGTGTCAAAAAAGGCAATAGGCAGTATCTCATTGGCTGTGGGTAGTGACCACACACAGCTTCATTTCAAAAGGTGACGTTTTGAATGGGATAGAAAGTTAACAGGAAAAAGAGCAGAGAGTGTTGCAAAGAGAGCAGTGTGTAAAGGCGGGGGATGCCCAGAGCAGCCCCGGCTTCTCTACCCTGCTTGTTGTCGCTTTTATTTTCATTCCATCTTTACATCTCTTATTGCCCTGGCTTCTACCTCTAAATCTTATACTGAGGTTTACTGTGACTCACCTGACACCTGTACAGGTGGTCTCACGCAGCTTAAACAAAAACGGCCCACAAGCTAAACTTGTGCATAAACTGGGAGTTTGGAATTGACATATAGCACTACTATATAGAAAACAGATAACCAACAGGGACCTACTATGTAGCACAAGGAACTCTGCTTAATATCCCATAATAACCTAAATGGGAAAATAATTTGAAAAAGACTAGTATGTGTATATCTGAATCACTCTCTTGTACACCTGAAACTAACGCATTATAAACCATAGTCCAATCTAGAATAAAAATCATAAAAAATTAAATGCATAAATCAAATCTTATTTCTCCACTGACTGAAAGTTTCCTTTAGGTTCTCCGCCATGTAGCTAATGGTCTGTGAATCAACAGTGAACCATAGCAAGGCATTGACCAGTAAGTTCACTATTTGCTCCTCTACTCCCACCTCCACACACACACACTCAAAGCCCACCTATTTTAAAATTCAAAATAATTATATTGTGGGTTTTCTTAAAGGGAACACGAATATACATTTGGTTCTGCTCAAAAAGTCACAGTGAACAAAGGCCCGAAACTGGGACCGTGCCAGATGACTGCTCTAAGTTTCTCTTTATTACATAAGTATATGGAATAAAAATAGAATGTATTTATGAAAGGCTGAAAGAAGTTCCAAGAGAGAGCATCAAGTTCCCTAAGAAGTAGAAGGTGGAAGTCATACTTAACTTATTTTCTTAATATGCTATACTTTGAACCCCTTAGAGAATGCCTACTCTTACTCTCTTACTGGGAAAAATAAATCAGTTCATCTATCATTTGCCTGAACTGCCAATTCCAACTAAAAGCCTGACTTCCCAGGCTTGAATTACTTTCCAAACTATTTCACTTTCCCTACAGCATGTAAGCAAAAAAGCTCCTTCCACCATCCGTGTCTCCCCACTGATGCCTGAACACTAATATAGTATCTGTGGAAAATCTAGCAATTTAGAGACAAAGTGAACATAGCAATTTTAAACAAAGCCAACTCTCAACTTTCTGCCTCTGGAGTGGGGCAGGGATTATGTGTGCTCAAGGACCTACTGATGTTTTAAACAGGGAAGAAAAAAAAAAAAACTTGACTTTAACTGTCAAAGCTTGGTTATTCATAATGTGAAGAAGACCTGGAAGGGTGTAATCCCAAGCGATGACTAATTAAAGCATTTGTATCCTGGATGGTGGTCCTTTCTGCAACAAATTAGCTTCAATGAGCTGGGGCTACTATTAGCATGGATTTGCATTCCTTGACAAAGTAAGTAATATTTAGTGGGTGGTTGGCAGGAATGAGGGTGGTAGCAAATGGGACAGGGTGAAGAGTGGCCTATCATTAAATATTTTGCATAGAGACANCCCATTTCCATATAAATCACTCCCATACCCACCCAGCCTCTAGAGTTTTCATGCCCAGTTGGATGTCATGTGATATCTGAATTTGGATTCCCAGATCTTTGATGCTGACTTCTTTATCTTGTATGATGCACCCATGTCTCAGTTTATTGGTAATGATCTACTGATTTGGTAAAGTCCTTATTCCTGGGCTTTGCATGCTGTCCTTTGTGACTTCCACCAGGCACAGTAGAACCCTGGGGATGGACTTAAATGCTAAGGGGGAACACAGCTGACCTCTGGGAGTAAGCAGAACCCAGGGGCACTCGGGACAGGGCTGGACAGGGGTCAGTATCCTGGATCAGTCAGAGAGGTGGAAAACGCCCATGTGGGAAAAGCATGCAGCTTGTATATGTGTTGTGTGTTTCTTAATTCCAAGCCCAGTTTTGGTCCTGCTGGGAGTTCTCTGTAAGGAGTTCTTTAAACATTCTCACTCATTTTTACAATGACAAAAATAGATCTGGTGTTCAGACAAAAGCAGTTTTATTTTCCAAATGCTTACACTCAAGGTGTTTAAAAACCATAAAAGACATCATTGGGTCAGGAAGTGGGTCTTGGTAAGCAAGCAAATGGGGCAGACAACTCTCTGAGTTGATGGGATAGATGTGTCACTACACCAGTCAGCCTCACTGTTCACAGAGGGACGGCATCCCGTTCCAAGAGAGCCTTGGTATTTCTAGAATCACTGAGCCTCCCTCAAAAGGAGAGAGACAAAGCTCTTCTTCCTAAAACCCAGCACTTCCTAATCCTCCCTCAGTCCTAGCTGGAGTACAGCATTCCAGTTTGTACCCGTTCTTCTTTCAAATATTGATAGAGAAGGAAAAATTTTCCCCAATCCATGAAAACTACAGCAAGCATGGATCATACTGCTCATGTCTGCCAGAGAACCTTTATTTTTGAAAGTGAACCTCTCTCCAACAGCCTTTCCTTTGTCAATCATATTCCCTCCTGGAAGAGGAAACAGAGGGATTCTTTACATGTGATCAAAAGAAAAAGCAATGTGATGGTGAGGATGGGGGTGGCATGTTAGACTAAGTATCAATGCTAACCTCAACAGGCCACACCCTGGCTTTTTCTAAAACACGAGCTGCCATCACCTTTCTCCACCTCCCATGCCAGGTGCTGCAGACAACCCCAACCTGTCACCCCAAGAAGTGAGTTTGGCTTCAACACAGGCTGCTGTTCCCTGCAATCCTTGTTCCTTCTCCATCTGCCTTCGCCTGTTCCCACACAAAAGGGACAGGCAGAGAGCTCAGAGGGAAAGAGGGCATCAGTTTCTCTAGGATGCAGAAATCCCACCAAGAAAGCATAAAACTATTAACTCCAAAGAGAAGCTGCTCTGATGCCTTCACTGCCTGGGCCACATGTGATTGGTTCTCCTGCAGAAGAGGTGAAGGATAATGGGCTGTGTGATCCCAGGACGTGGGAGTGCTCGCTGCTAGGGGAAACAGAGAAACGGTGGAGTCAGAAAAGCTACTGATCTGCAGCCAACTTCACCTCTGAGCAGAAGAGGGCTCCCAGCATTTACAAAGAACTCTGAATGTCCCATTTCCACACCAAAGCCCAGTGATTGTCTAAATACCACAAAGTATTTATAGAATGATTTTGGTTTCTGCTGATAAATGAGAAATAGACTGCTTCCATTATAACCATACCTACTACTCAGAGAAAGGGAGGGACCATGTGACCCAGACAGGGGGCAGTGTGGCTAGAGTTTACTAAACTGCTGCAAAACAGGAGAGGAGTGGGGCAGGGGGAGGGAGGAATCCAAAGGAGAGGGAGCAGGGGAAAGGGGCCTTGAGCAGGAGAGCAGAAGGAACCAGCCTGGCAGTCCAGGGTTTGCAACTCTTTATACTCAATTCCCTACAAGCGTCTTACGCAGCCCCCCATTCGCAGCCAGTACTATATAAAGAACGTGTGGTCCCCACCACCAAACCTGTCAGTTCTTGAGTACATATGATATGTCAGTCACTATGTGAAGCATTTTCACGAGCTGTTTCATTTCATAACAACACCCTAGAGGGTAAGTATTAATATTATTCCCATTTCATAGATAAAAATACTGAAGTTTTCAGAACTCAAATTCATTCAAATAACTCATTCAAATAACACTGGTAATAATAAGTTGTAGCACCTAAAACTCAAGTCTGCCTGAAGCCAGCATGGGGATCTTAAAAATCACACTGGACAGCTGTAAAATGTCCCATTCCCATAGCCCCAAATTGGGTCTCCTAAGCCACACAACTTCCCCAACATGACTGAGGATTCACTGATCTGAAGATAAAACACAGCATGGAGCAAACATCCTTTCCTTTTCGTTGGGAATAGGTTATGTGCAGCAAATTTTTTCAAAAACCTGTGTGCTCCTCAACAGAGCAGCCCTGCTCCCCATTTTAAACCAAAATGCCTCCTTAACATCACAAAATAATATTATGCAAAGTACTGAAGTCAATATACACAGAGTTCACACACCATTAGGGTGCAGCCTGGTGAATTTTCACAGGAGAATGTGCTATATATATTCAGTTTCAACATAAACAAAAAGAACATTTAGCAGCCACTCAGAAAACCACTTGTGCCCACTCTCTTCCCAAAGTAACCCACATTCCCTCTTCTACAAACACTCATTAGTTTTGACCATTTTTAAAATGCTGTATCAACAGACCTACACTTGTTTGCGTGACTCCACTTTCTATGAGATTAACCCACTGTGTTGCTCGCTTATCAAAGGGCTTTCTTCTTTCCTTTCCTGTACCGTTTTCCATTGTGTAGATATTGCACAACCTATTTGTCCATTTTTCTGTCACTGGACATTTGAGTTGGTTCCAGGTGGCGTCTTTTATTGGTGTGAACGATAATGTCGGGAAGCTTTATGATTTCAACATTCACATTTATATCTGTAATCTATCAGGAATGACCCTTTGTAGAAGTAAGATAGGAGTTCAGAATCCTCTTTTAAAAATAATAGGATCTTCAATAGACAAAGTTACATTTTTTAAAAAAGAACATCCTCTTTATCACAGCATTTCACTGTTATTTTTGTTATACATCAAGAAGCTATATATATATATATATGTCTACTTCTGGGCTCCAGTCCAGTGGTCTATTTTTCTATCTTTGTGCTAATATCATATTGTCTTAATTACTGCAACTTTAAATAAGTCTTCATATCTGGTAGTGTAATTACTCCAGTGTTTTTTTTGGTTTTTTTCAAGATTGTCTTATATATTCATGGCCCTTTATATTTTTCTATAAATTTTAGAATCAGTTTGTCAAATTCTACAGAAAAAGTACACTGGGGTTTTTATTGGGGTTGTTTTGAATTGACAGATGAGTTTGGGAGAAAATTCACATGCTTATAACATTGAATCTTTCTATTCATAAACATGACTTTATCTTCAATGTATTTAAGTCTCTTTTATTTTCTCTCAGTAATATTTCATAGTCTTCTGTATCAAAACCTTGTTTGCTGTGTACTACACTCTATTCATTACCTCATTATAGTTGCCTATTCATTTATCAGATATTATGTGATGTTATTACACAGAACCTTTTTAATATTTTTATTTTCTATTTGCTTACCATCACATAGAATTTTATATAAATATATAAAGTATAGAAATATGGCATATACACACACATAAAGACATTATATTGAGGGATCTTGCCATATTCACTTATTAATTCTAGTGGTTTGTTTATACTCTCTTGAATACTCTATATAGACAATGATGTTATCATTTCCTTCTCTTCAAACCTCATACATTTCATTTCTTTCTTATCTTTTGCACTTGATAGAGCCTCAATTATAAAGCCAAATAAAAGAGGTGAAAGTGGACATCCTATTCAATTTTTAATCTTAAGGGAAAAAAAACATTAAAAATTTCACCATTAAGTGCTATTGCTGGTTTTAATTTTTTAATTGTATGTATATATACATATACATACATACACTTCATTATAGTAAGGAAATTCTCTTTTCTAGCTGGCTAAGGGTTATTGATATGAATGAGTGTTGAGCATGTTGAAAAGTCAAAGTCATTCAGTTGTGTCCAACTCTTTGTGATCTCATGGACTATACAGTCCATGGAGTTCTCCAGGCCAGAATACTGGAGTGAGTAGCTTTTCCCTTCTCAAGGGGATCTTCCAACCCAGGGATCGAATCCAGGTCTCCCACATTGTGGGCAGATTCTTCACCAGCTGAGCCACAAGGGAAGTTCAAGAATACTGGAGTAGGTAGCCTATCTCTTCTCCAGCGGAGCTTCCTGACCCATGAATAGAACCAGGGTCTCCTACATTGCAGGTGGATTCTTTACCAACTGAGCAATCAGGGAAACCCTGTGAGTGTTGAGTATTATCAAATATTTGTTCTGCATCAACTGAGATTATCATATGATTTTTCTCCTTTATTATGTAAGTGTGGTGAATTATGTTTCATTTTTAATATTAATGTCACCTTGCATTTCTGAAATAAACCCAATTTGGGTATAATATATTATCCTCTTTATATTTTGCTGGCTTGAATTAGCTAATGCTATTAAAGATGTTTGCATCTATGTTTATAGGAGGAATTAATCTGTAATTTTTTATTTATTTTAATGTCATTTTCAGGTCTTGATATTCAGGTTATGCTGCCCTCATAATGACCTGGAAAGACATCCACCTTTTTCTATTCCCTGAAGAATTTCTCTAATATTCCTTTTGTTTTTTCCCAAACATCTGGAAGAATTCACTGCTGAGACCATCTAAGCCTGGTGACTTCTTGGTGAGAAGACTTTTCATCACCGATTCAGTTTCTCCAATAGACATTGGACCCTTGAAATTTTCAGTATTCCAAAATATTTCAACAATTTCTCTAAGAAACTATGGTATTTGACTCCTAAGAGTTCTCAGAAAATGCTCCAACACATCCCATGGTCAGATTCCCTCACATTGGTCAGACTCTCCTTCTTGAGTCCTGATCTTTTTAGTCTGATCTTGTTGACTTTCATCCTATCTCGGCATTGCCTCTCTGATGAATACAATATGTTTTTATCGCTAAAAAAGAAAAGAAAATCCTTGTCCTTGCAGGAGGGTGATTTATTGAGAATTTAACACAGCAGCACAACCTATTAAGACAGAAACACTTTGTCTCTTTCTCAATGCTCCAGACTCATCAAGCCGGAACAAAGGCTAGGCCCCAATTCCCCATGTAAACTTTCCCAGACAGGCAGCCAGGGCTTGGTTTCCAAGTACTGGACTCTCTTTCCCCAAAGGAGACTTCACAGCTTTTTTTGTTACTATGTTTCAGAGCCAGAGTGAGAAGAGAAAGAGGCTTGTGCTTGGAAGTCAGTGCTAAAATCATCTTTGCTTGTTTCTCCAAGGCCTAGACCAGTCCAGGGAAGTTAGTCAGATTTGCTGAAGTTCTGGTGCTCTGGTTGAAAGGAGAAAAGTCCAAATCACGGAAGTCTGTTTCAATAACAGTAAGAATAATTGTTGTTCTCTTAGCCAGATAAACAACATTCAGAATGGCAGATACTCACACGGGGTTGTCTGTGACTACTTACTGTATATATAGATTATGAACGAAGCCTTGGGAAGGTGTGCACAACTTGATTCAACAGGGGGAGTGAAGATGGCTTTAGAGGGAGCCACGTCTGAATGGGCCAGACAGACACCTGTCAAGGGCCAAGTGTAGTGAAGACCATCACCAAATGACGTTAAAGCCATTCTCATCCTTCCCTGGGCTGTGTGACAGGCAGCATTTTTACATGACCCAAGGGGGGGAGAGAGCCTGAAAGAATAACTGATATGAAATAGATCAATAACTGTAGTAATTAAGGGCTCTAATCCCCAATTTCTTTTTTCATTTTTCAATGAAAACAAATTTTAAAATGTTTAATGTTTCATATCTTCTACTCTCCAAGTGTTATGGAACAAGGGGAATCCATGCCTATATTTCCTTGGACATTTTGGAACAGGGTCACTGTGGAAACTGACCAGGAAATTAATTTTCTAAGTAGCTTTTTGGTGTGGGCAGTCACTTCACAGAGCCTCAGAGATGGTTTGGCCTGCCTTGACCTCCTTCTTCCCCAGCGGTACTTCCACCCAAAGGACAGAGATGTCCCCTAAAGTTGCAGGGTATGTTGGGAAGAGTAGCAGCAGGAATGTGATATGAAGTTGGATGGTTCATCCGCTTTGTTTGGGCACTTTCTGAGGTTATTTTCACTCCATAATGGCTTATTAATTGCAGCTTAGTTAAAATGAATGTCAGTGCAGTGCCACCCACTGTGTTAGGCACGAGGAAGCCAGGACAGATAATGCTTGGTTATGGCCCTGAGGGTCTTCAGTGTTTATCAGGAGAGACAGACAGGTGAATGGCTAAACTACAGGGAGATTTATGCTAGGAGAGGATAAACAGAATGCTGTAAAAGCACTAGGGAGGGAGTAATCAATTCCGCCACAAATGCTCCTCCCCCCCC